>PQVD01001335.1:38398-48932 GCA_003012265.1 Setaria equina
AAAAAAAAAAGATCAAACTATTTAATGGTTGAAGCAGATTTTTATTCTTGGAATGTTTAGAATCAATAGCTCCCATAAATTCAGTATAGTTATGGAATAAAATTATATTGTTGCTAAATTATAAGATACTTTAGCAATAATATATTAATAAGGTAATTTTTTATGCTAAAATGAATTATTAAAATTAAACTTACTCTTATGTGCAGTTAACCGATTAAAAGGTGAGATATTCTTTATGAGCGATTCTATATATTATTATAAATTTTTCAAATAAAAAAGTGATAGTTTGTTGTGATCTTTATGTAAACAACTCTTTTTTTTTCAATTGCTTGACTAAATTTATTCCGATGGACAAGACAGTCCAAAAATTATTACTGAAATGAAGTTCATCTAATTTTATACTATGGACTAGTATTAATTATAAGATCCTGTAAGTAATGTTATTTTAAGCAACATTTTAAAATCTTTCAATCATCTTCATTCTTTATTAGAAAATTAAAAAATGCATAATTTTTACTTCTAGCTTAAAATAGGCTGAAAATCCTGTCATAACTTTACGGGCATTCTTTCTGTAATTAATAGCTAAAATGACTATTTATCTAAATTGCAAAAAAAAAAAAAAAATATAAATTGAAATAATAGACTCGTTCAGAAATAACCATTGATCTTTTTGAACTAACATTTGGTTTTTTTTTTTTTTTTTTGCGGATTATTTGTAGTAGTTTTATTAACCCTTTTTGAAACGCTGAAATGCTTTATGACCTATTATTCGAATGATGACCTTGTCATATACTCCAAAATATTCGATTATCAGATAATTGTAAGAGGCAATATTGTTCTTATATTGCAAAGGTCAGAGGTTATTTAAGTTAAAGAAGCGTGAGAAAGAGGATAGTAACAAGTGTTTCAGTGTTACTGAAGCAATTATGGTAATATGATAATCATCATTCATCCTAAATTGTCAATTTGCTTTCGCTCGTTTTCAGGGACATAATCCTGTGGATTAATTTGTCATCCAAAATTGATTTTGCTCCGTTTAATTTTCCCTCCCCTATGCTTCTGGAAATGTGTGATAACTTACAATGCTATTTAACATTATGTAAATATTTCGCTTTCTTTACTTAATCAGTATACTGGCAATAAATTTATTTATAGTTTTAATTAAAGTTTTAAATGTCCTTTGATAATTAACAATTACGTCAAGTTAATTTATGCTAATATTTTATTTCGCATGGAGATCCAAGTGATTCTAAATATATTTATTATCATTTACAATCAATTCCATACAGTTTTAATGACTAATAAATTCGTACTTTCTTCGGGATAATTTTTTTTTTATCTCAGAGATTCCGATAATCACTTATAATTTAGTTCGACATAACGAGATGAAGATAAAGGTGGAAAGGATGATTCATGATACCTAAAACAAATTTAGTTTCCCAAGAGAAAAAAAAATTCTGGTAATAAATTCATTGTTACAATTTAATTGTCTCATGTAGGAATGACGAAAATCAAAATAACCAGTCAGGTGTTATTTTTCATGAATTCGAACGTTATCAATTTTTCTTACAGGCACCAAATTTCAGGTTTAAATATATTAAAATACTACTACCATGATTAATTTAAAATGTCTCCACTACCTTTAAGAGCTTCTAGTTGTTCGTGCTGTAATTGGACAATACAAATGGGTACAAATGATTAGGGTAAAATTTTGCTCAAAGGATTTATAATCCTATAGAAATTTCATTGGCTTAAAATAATTTATGTATACTAGTGTCATGATATCTCTTTCAACGTTTAAATTTTCATTCCTTAGGTCTAATGCTTCCTTGATCCTTAGACGAAAATCGGTGTTAAATAAAAAAGAGAAAATTAAAAGTTAATAAATGCTTGAAATTGTAATTTTCCAAATTACCGTAAACGGCAATGTAATTTTTCAGGTTGGGAAAAATGATCATACTTACAGTAGTAATTATTTAAATAAGGTTTATCATTAAAAAGAGCTCAATGCATCCTCGCAAGATATTTTGGATATATTTAAATGTTGGAAGAGAAGGAAAAGGCAAAATTAATACGATTTATCAGTGGCGTATTTATCATTCAGTCAATTGTTACAGATAGATTTATTCATAATATATCTGCAGAGGTTTTGAAAATGTTGATTTAAAGCAATCATATTCATAATATTAAAAAAAAACACATACATGATTAAATATAAAAAGAATAATCCCTGACAGATAGGCTATCGTTAGGACTTTTTATGCTTTAATATAACTTAATTTTTAAATTTTTTTAGAATAGAATTTTTAACTAACATTCATTTATGATAATTATAATTGCTATAGTTAAAGGTATGAAGGTATGAGAGATTCATATTAAAAACATGTACGTTATGAGAACTTATCGTATCTCAAATTAGATATGATTATGATAAAATTTTAAAAATTACCTAAAACTTTTTCTGGTTTTAAACTAACTTTGGGTCGTAACATTACTATTACCACTATTATCGTTATTATTACTGCTATTATTTAGATATTGTAGGCTGTCATAATGATGGTATAGAGTTAATTTGTTACTCTGTTGTTCATGATTATTATGATTAAGAGTATTATTATTTAAAATACTCGGCGAGCATGTATCCACCGACCTATCATCTTCATTCGATTCCTTGTCAATTTCACCATTTTCCAAATGTGCTGCTGCTTCCAGGCTTTTCTTATGCATCCCTGATAATAAAGGAATTCCTCTTGATTAATCAATAACTGATTTGTCATTTTTAAGTTATTGAATACACCAAGACTTAGTAGGTTAAAACTATGCATTGTTTCTCATTAGTTTGTTATTTATTTAAGCTTCTCATTATTCAAAAACTACACTTATGAAGTTAATTCTTGTTAGTTTTGTTTAAATATTATTTAGTAGAATTCTATGGTGGATATTACTATATCTCATTCCAACAAATGCTGATCTTTTGTAGCATTTAGTTTCGGAAGGAAATTAAAATTATGTAAAGAAAAGTAAAAAACAAGGGAGAAAAAAAGAGTACAGAAGCATATGGCATCAGTTGCGTCAGTTTATTCTCATTCATCTAATTATGGTTAACATGTGATATTTTAATTATGATGCAATGATTACAGAAGAGGAGTCGAGATACTTTTCGACTTCAAATTTTTACTCACTTTGCACAGGTTATGGCAGTGTAAAAATTGTTATTAAATTTAGAATTTTTCCAAATAATAGGATCTCGTTTTCAAAATTTCTCAATTTCAATAGACCAATCAAACAAACCTAAAAGCCAAGGAGCAGCAGATTCATTTGGATTCTCAGATGACCGTGTAATTGTTTCTGGTAATGGCAAAGAATGTCGTACCATTGCGCCATATAATCCATATTCAGCCATTATTGTACTTTTGCCCCATGTTTTCTCGGTTTTTCTCCATTTAGCTCGACGATTTTGAAACCAAACCTGCATATTTTGAGAAAAGTTTGTGAGAAAGGCAATACAGCGAAATTTTGATGGTAAATTTGGAAGAAATTTTGGCTGTAAAGGACGGACGATTTATGAAAGATATCAGTAAGAAATTTTCCTGTATAAACAGAAGCAGTAAGAAAGATGTGAATTAATACTCTATAATACTTAAAAAAATTACCTGTATTCGATCTACAGCAATTTCGGTTTTCATAGCTAATAATTCGCGAGCATACATATCGGGATAATGGGCTTCCTGAAAAATTGCGAACAGGTTAGTAAACTTGGTGATAATTAATATGGAACTTGGAAAGGAAGAAAAGAAAAGCCAAATTTGTGCTAATTTAGAACAGATTATATGATAGAATATTTCAAGTTTGAGAATTTTAGCATATATTTCAGGAAGAATTGACGATTTTTGCTTAAGTTTTGGAGTTTTTGGATCAGTTATCAAAAATGATTTAAAAAGAAAAAAAAGTTCTAATAAAATAGAAAAAGTGATGCAGTAATAGTTAAATCATTATAGCCCAATAATATGACATATCCTTGTTAGCTAATTATTAGTGTTTTTCCCTTGTTATTTTGGGAGTTTTCTTCCAATAACAAATCTTTTTATAAGATAAGTCATCGTAAAAAAAGATTGATTATTACAGTCAAATTATTGTTGTAATCAGTCAAAAATTATTTGTTTTAGAATGAATTTAATTTAATTTTGCTACGAGTAAAATTTATAATATGGAAAATTATAATCATCGGAAAATCTTTTCTTTCTTGTTTTGAATTTTTTTTTTCAAAGATAGAAATTGAAAGTGAATAGGTTTAAATTAAATTTAATTAAATGTCACTTCTGTGATAGCAACATCGCCATCACTAACTAATATTAAGATTAGTCGAAGTAAAAGGCATTTAAGAAGTATTTGAAAAATTCAGTTATTTTGCATTATATTCAGATAAAACTGAAAGAAACTTCATGATGAAATAATTAAAATTTTAACTTTTTCTTAGGAAACAATGATGAATCGTACTTGAAAGGCTTTTTCCAATTCATCCACTTGAAACTGCGTAAAAATCGTCCGATGACGACGCTTTTTCCTTTTTGAAATGGTTTTTTGATTGCTTGATGAGGGAATGTTTGTTATAGCAGTCGCTGTTCCGAACATCGAATTAGTCCGGATGCCGGTATAATCCATTCCAGGCATTCCTGACTTGTTACAAACAATAATAAACTAATAATCTACCAGCGGCAATATCATTAATAAAATTAGCAGTCAATCTTCAACTTTATTACCTATTGCCATCTTTCGCGCTTCTTTTTCTTCAATTTAAATTAATAATTGCCAATAATATCAGTACTTGCAACTAGTTTTTTTTTCTTTTAAGTTCTTTTTGACGATTTATTATTTGTTAATGGTAATATAATGTTATCCTTTTTTGACTGAAATTTTTGGATATAAATTTGATTACTAGGAATCAAAAAGTTAAATTGAGTAAGCAAATAAATTAAGTTAGATTAGTGAACATTTGCAACGTGTAAATGTAATAAATAAGTGAATTATCTGAATTAGCTAAACAAAATATTATAATAAATAAATCAATAAAATAAAAGAAAATTGATTACCCTGATTAATTGGCTCATATTGAACTGGATCGAATGGACTTTGCTGCATTTCCATAGTGAATAATTGTGGTGCATTATGTGAGAAAAATGGTGCCGTTTGATTGGTACAATATTGTGGTGCTGCGGTAAGATAGGTTGCAGCGGTACCTTGTTGCATATCACGAGCTGCTGCTAATCCCAACAAACTATGAATTCCAAATGACATTCCCATTCGTTGAGCTGCAGCAGCAGTAGTAGCAATTGTGTTATTCGTTCCATTTGTACTTAACTGATATGCCATGGTACCAATGGCACCTATATCGGTTTTTTCTGTCATTACTACAGAAACATCATCATTTCTACTATTACTAACCACTATTACTATTATCATTACTACTAGTACTACTACTACCATTACCGTTACCACCATCAAACATTACAATTAATATTATTTGCGGTTGTTTTTTTCTTAATTGGAATCCTAAGACATTTCTTAAGGATTGGATAGGGACTAAGGTGGCTAATGGTGGTAAAATGGTCACCGTTATACCCTTATCATCTTCTAATTACCGTATGGTTTAGAACGGTATTTTAAAAGGCGGAACAAAATCAGCCAACCCGCATCATTTCAATACTCTTTTATAGCCAATCAAATGAGACACACCTCTTTTGATATTCAACGTAAAGGGTATGCATATAATACATAAGATGTGTGTGCTTCTCTGTATGAGCATATATGTACATGTGTTTGTGTTTAATATATTTAAAAGAGAGAGAGGGGAAAAGAAAGAGAGAAAAAGGAAGGCGAGAAAGAGAGAGAGAGAAAGAGGATAAAGAAAATTAAAATTTAAAACGTACGAGAAAAGAATCCATTATGATATTCGAAAACATCTTGTAATTCAGAGAATATCCGTTATATTAATTGATAAATGCAAGGAAATATACGAAACTGAAGGAATGAGTGAGTAATCTGAAAATGAAATTAGAATGATGCTGATGAAATCAATTATGGTAACATTTCTGTTGTATTTCTCATTGTATAAAACATATATAAACTAAATATAAAATGAATAATAATAAGAGTAATTATCTAACAGTAAGCTAAAATAAATTAAATAACAAACTGTACCAAGGGAAATATGAAGAGCGATGAACATTAATAGTTACAATAATTTCAAAAGAAGCATAGTTGAAACAATAGGAGTAATTTTGATTTTAGAGAAACAGTATCAAAAGGAAGTGTCCATAATATGTAAGGATTAGTTTCCGGAGTAAATTGGAGTCAATTGAAATCGAAAAGTAAGAATAGACACACATATATACACCACGCACCGCACA
This sequence comes from Setaria equina, assembly GCA_003012265.1. Taxonomy (NCBI): domain Eukaryota; kingdom Metazoa; phylum Nematoda; class Chromadorea; order Rhabditida; family Setariidae; genus Setaria; species Setaria equina. Next base: position 44,806 of record PQVD01001335.1, read on the forward strand.
TACACACACACACACACACACACACACATGCGTGAATACATGATGGACGAAGTTAAGGATGGAATAATTAAATTGACTCTTCTACATTTATTGTTACTGCTATGGCTGTTAGCTTTTAAAGCCATTAGCTAAATTTGATAAGCAAAAATTACGAAAAGGCTAAATTGTCCATTATCCGTGGATTTACGATATCGTTAATCTTTTCAAAGCGAAATCTTTTTGCATGCTTCATTTTACTTTTTGTCCTGTAAGTTTCTTATTATAAATAGGTTTCATATTTTCTTTTGCATATGTTGAAACTTAAATTTTAGTATTTTCGCCTTTTTTTATCAAAAAAAGGAAAAGAATTAGCAAATGAAGAAAAATACATCAATGTGTGATGAGACTTTAATACTGAAATAGCATAAAATTGTATTTTTAAAAGAAAAAAAAAATGAAAATATGCGAATGCTGTAAGCATTCCTCAAATGCTGGATAAACAGCTGAATCAATAAAAGGGCAGAAAGAAATACTGCAAATTATATTCTCGACCAAGTTGTTGATTAAGATCTTTAGCTTAACATGCATAAAAAATGAATCATAGCAAAATGTTACTGATTAATATTCGTAAGACAATAAAGCTTTCAAAACTGTTACTTTAAATTACTATCTTTATTTGCAACTGATAAAATCAGATCGTTATTCAACAATTCAGAATGCTGACTGCGTTCATTTGTAGTAATGCTTTCCATCTGTGCTTATAATTTCAGGTGAAAGTATCGTTGTGTGTAATAAAAATCAATTGGACATAGTACAACGAATTATTCAACAGAAAGCAATTTTTGCTCGTAGATGTGAAATTAAGAGACGGCGAATTAAGTTAATTATTGAGGTTATTTAGGCTTTCAATTTTCCTAATTTTCTTTCTTTTTTTCTTGTCTATCAATAATTTAACTTCATTGTCGTCACTTAAACACTTTTCATTATCAAGATCATTTTCCAATCAATCAATAATTTGCATGTTGTTTATGATGGTTTTATACAAACGGGTAGCATTATGATTATAGGCAATATGTAGTGGTCTTTGTAGCGATGAAAATGAATTAAAAAATTTGCTATCATTATTGTTTTTTGATGGCGAAGTAACGATGGAGAAGGAGCTCAATTTCCTTATTGCCAGAAAATTGATTTGTCACCAAAAAGATTCCGGTATTAACTGTATAATTTCAAATTATTATATAATTTTTTTTTCAGTCAATCAATAACTTGTATCTTTTAGTTTTAATATGATTAAGCTGTTTAATTTCATTTTAATTTCAATTTAATTGTATCGGCGTAATTTTTTTTCCCACTAATCCTTTTTAATATTTTTTGAAATGCGAAATTTTTTTCTTTCTATTCAATTTATTCTAAAAAATTGAAGGGTTACGTGGAACTCAGTTAGGTCGAGCTGTATTCTCATCATCGTTATCACCTGACATTGCATTGCAAGTTTATAATGATCTTGAAAAAGCGATGTGTTCGTTAGCTTTGGACACCGAACTTCATTTACTTTATTTGGTAACTTTCTTTTTTTACAATATTATTTTTGTTTTCTGTTTTTTTTTCTATGTTTCGTCTCTTCCCAATAATTACCAGTCTTTTAGGTAACTTTTAGTATCCTGCATATTCGGGAATTTAACGAAGACATTTTTAGTAACAGAAAGAGGAATTATGGCTATTGGTTTTTGCAATAAATGGAATTTCAGAATGATAAATATGTAAAGTCAAAATTGTAGTGTTATAATTTTAGGTAACACCACTTCATAATGATTCAATTTGGATGAATTACATCGATTGGAGTGTTTACTATAAAATTTGGTCTAAACTGCCAGCTAGACTTCAAAGAGTTGGTAGAATGATTGGTATTCTTGATAGTTTTATTCTTGGAAAGATTCAAGGTAGACAAGCGACAGAGGCAAGCAGTTTGCAGGTATTCAGTCAAAATTAATTGCACTCAATCTACTGATCTAATTGCATATAACTTGCTTATATGTATCGTTATACAGTAAGACGATTTAAATCAACATAAAATATTGTGAAGAATTAAACTTAAGCCAATAATCAAATAATTATTTTTTTTTTCGACAAATAAGTTATTCGTCGATATTGTCATAATACTTCAATTAGTCATTCGCTATCATAACTGTTATTTTCATTATATATGATAATTTTATCACGATTTTTCGTACTGTAGCTAAGTGATATTTTCTATAGTCTGATCATAATATATTAATCATATTATCAAATTTTACCTATGATATACTTATTATTTTATTGGCATTTTAATTAAATATATTTTAGATACATTTGCGATTCCTTTCCGCTTTGGCACTTTTTGATTTAATCAGAGAATGTCCACTTAGCGATGTTGCTCGACGTTTTCGTATCAATCGTGGAGCTTTGCAAACTTTGCAACAACAGTCAGCAACATATGCATGTAGGTTTCTTGAAATTTAAGATTAAATTTCTATTTAGTATTTTTTTTTCGTGAACTTCTAAAAGATTTTTTGGTCAAATTTTTTTGCCAAATTACTTTGATGCACGCTGAATACATCAATCACCTTTGATTTTATGTGATAGTAAGTTATTGCTATAGTACTAAAAATAATTGTAATATCAGCACTGATAAATAGTACGCAGGCTAAGAGTCAGCATTCTTTCTTGTACGGTGGATTAAATTTTAAATTGCTAATATTTATTTCTGCCGTTTGGAAGAAATATTTTGTTAACACTTAGATAATTTTAAATAAAAAAAAATCATGGAGTTTAAATTGATGAACATTAATTTGATCTTTAGAATTAAATGATATCATATCAAATTTAAGATTAGATCAAATTTTTCATCCAAATAACTTATTTAATGATGGCAAAAAATCTTCGACAAATTGGACATTAATTAGGTCTTTAGAATTTAATCGTATATCATATCAATTTAAGATTAGATCAAGACGTTCCTCGTTCATCCAAATTAACTTATTTAATTTAATGAATGCGCAAAAAGAAGAAATTAGTTCATTGCGGCTTTTCTTTGTTACCCCTTAATTCTGTTATGAACAGGCACTTAAGAAGGAAAAACGAGATGTTCGAGTGCCTTCATTAAAATGTTACCCGAATAACATTCTTCCAAATTACCTTTGTTATTTATTAGTAATTATTCTCTAACTTTATGCATTCATTTTCTTTCTCTCTTTCGTTCCTTGTATTTTCCAGTAAATTTTGTCGAAGATTTCTTGCCATTCTAACTTCCAACTACCGTATTCGACCTCAATTTAGTGTAGTTCGAGAGCAGGTTTACATACTAATTATTATCTCCCTCTCTCTCTCTCTCTTTCTCCCTCTTTCTCTCTCTCTCTCATTCTTCCCTTCTTCCACTTCTCTGCCTTTTTGTACCAAAATGAGATTTGCATTATTATGGTAAAAGGAAAGGGAAAATTGGCTAAATTAGGAAATTTTCTGACGATTATGATTTTGCATGAATTTCAAATGAAAAGAAGACAAAATTACTTTTCGATTGGGACAAAATTAAAACTAGAAGTGAGAATGTTGTATTCATTAATATGAATTTAAGAATGCAAAAGATTACAATAAAGAATGGAGAGAATATTAAATTAGTTAATATTCATAATTATAAGTGTGATTGATCAAATAATTGTAGCTGTAAAATTGCTTATAAGTGATAATGATGATAATCCTCATCGATAATCGAACAGTTCAGGTTGTGATGTTAATGCTATTAGGATGATATATTTGTGAAGTGAAATAGAAATAATGATAAGAACAATTGTGATAACGATAAATAACAACGATTGTAGCAATAAGTAATTACAATAATAATACTTTATCTCTTCGCTACTCTCCACATGGGATACTTCTGTTTAATTTGTAATGGAATCATTTTGATTTATTGCAGCACTTTTCAAATACTTTGCTAAACATTATTATCAGTATTTTAGTGTTTTTTTTTTTTAATTTTCAAATTTTAAGAAAATTTTCCAATATTTCAAAAAAATTACTGCAGTAATTTATTGCTCTTGACTGCTTGACTTTCTTGTCAGTATAACAGTTGTGAAAATGTAGTAATAGTGATAATATCTTATCAGTGAATT
>PQVD01001338.1:0-11126 GCA_003012265.1 Setaria equina
AAAGATGATAATGATATGATAAAAAAAAAAGAAAAAGGGCAATATCGGATAAGTTTGTGTTAATTCTTTTTTTTAAGCTAAAAGTATTTATTCGGAAACAGAGAGAGAGAGAGAGAGGGAGAGAGAAAAAAGAAGAAGAAAGTTTGAAGTAAAAATTAAATGAATAAATTAAAATTCTGAATTTATAATTATCAAATATTAGCAATATGATTGATGGTCATTTTAATATCAAAACAAATAGTTAATAGTGATCAGTGATAATTGGAACAGCTGTGGATCAAGATTGAATCAATAGATAAGAGAGAGTTTCCGTACAAATAGATAGATATATCCAAAAGACTATTTGATTCGGAATTGATTTATTCATTTAAATTGTTGTTGGTTGCTAAGCTGTTAACCATATGTATAGCATTTATTCCATCTGTTATTGTTGAAAGCTCTTTACCTATTACTAAATCATTGCAATTTATTCATACCTGCACGATAGGTCTGAATGAATCCAATTCATTTGAGCTGAAATGAATGAATCAAATCATTTACCAGATTCCTCTCCTCTCTCTCTCTTTTCAAGGACTTCAACTCATTCGTTGTCCTGCAGAAGTGTTTATGTCCACTAATAGTTGCCAAATACAACTCTGAATGAATATTTATGTTTGGTCTGTATCTGTCTGTCTGTCTGTCCGTCTGTGTGGTGTGTGTGTGTGAGCTGTTATTTCTATTAGTTCCATTTTTACTGTTGTTAAGTGAGGAATGGAAGAAGGAACGAACGGCATAAAGGAAAATCGAAGAGGAGGAAAATTATCGGGAAGATAAGGAGGGGACAGCCCGAAAGACCGATTTTTGGAATTGATGGATTTGCCGGGCCGTTCTGTCCTTCTATGCTTCTTCTTATCCCGTAATTTCATCTTTTATAATGCTGCTCCTTTTCAGTAGCAGTCAAACAAAACAGGCACACATATATCGCGCACTACACTGATGATAATTATCCTCCTCCCTCCACCCTGATAGTAGTGTAATTAATCTTTTTGTAGCAATAGATAACTTCCGGTTTATTTTTGAAAACTGCTTGCTACTTTCATAAATATTATCTCTTTTTCATTTAGCTGATAACAATTCTTTTCAGTTAATAATATATCATTTGAGCATAAATTTTTTTCTTTTTTTTCCCCTCAAAATGCTTCACTTATTGATAATTTTGTCACTAATTAAAGTTAAAATTTTTCATTAGCTGTGTTAAGCTTTCAGTCCATTAAGCTTACTGTAAACTAAACTACTAGTCTATGGCATTAGCTATCTAGAACTAAGTTCGGGTCAGGAAAATGGAACTGTGTGTGTGTGTGTGTGTGTGTGTGCTGGCTCATTCATTCATGCGAATTATTTCTTTTTAAAAATAATAAGCAATAAAGTCATTTCAAAATGTTATGGTATAAATATTAGAGACATGGCATTCTTTCTATTTGATAAATGATTATTGCATGCTCTGCTAGTAACATTTGTATTTTTAGTCTTATAAGTTAATTAATAGCACTTAAAGTTGTTATTGCTATAAATTGTGAAATTAAATTACAAATTAACTGTGCAGCTGATTTTGAACTATTCAAAATCATTATCGTTATAAATGAGCTTATTTATACTGTTGTAATATATTTAAAATCATTATCAATACTATGATTTTTGTCATAATCTCTTGCGAAATCATAATAACTTATTATTTCCTTTCAATTTTCTAATAAATTCCTACTATTATATTAACTTTTTAAAGTATTTTCCTTCCTAACTTTATCGTTTTTTTTTTTTATCGGCTATCATCTTTTTTCCTAACGTAACTTCCTTCCATCTTGTTTTAATGGCGATCGCATTCTGGTGAATATAATATCATCTAACAGACAGTCATGAAGTATTTCAAGCTTTTAGTCTAACCATTTAATGGTTTTAATGAAAAAAAGATGATGAGATTGGCAGATTCCAGATGGAGTCATTCATGAATTACTGGAAAAAAAAGTATTTAGGTTAGAATTTCTTGCAGTAATTATAGCAATTAGATTTATTTTCGATGTATAAAAAATAACCATAATATATTTTGCTATTGTTATACAAATGAAGATCTCATTTACTGTAGCAGCAATGATATGATGTAACATATTTTAGGCAAAAATTTAATTTATGGCATATTTGTCTGAAACTTTTTTCATTCTAACTAAACAAGAGAGAAATGAATGAAGCCTTCATTAACATCAAACTCAAATATCCATCCTTCCAGTCTTGCTATTTTTACTTTCATTCTTTCAATGCAAATTTCTTCATATGGCATTTAGCATCTCATATATATATGTAGCATTTCCCAGAAATTACTGCCACATCTCCTCTTTTAATAGATTATAAAAAAAAAAAAGTTTCTACAGTGTCTTTTTACAAACAGTTTCGAAGAAACGAACTTTGATTTCTACTGTGATGTTACTATTGTGAGTTTTTTCTATTTTTTTTTTTCTTCAAAATAAATCATTTTCATGTATTTTTGCTTAGTTTTATAAATTATTTGTCGTTGCTATTGAATATGATACTGGCATTGCAAAACTATGCATAAATTTGGATGAACGAAATGCCGGAAATCTTTATCCTAATTTTAATCCAAACTTCATACAGTATCACAATTCTAAGCTGGAGCTTCCTACAGTATTTTAAATCCCAATTTTAACTAATATTTTCCATCATGCTTAACTAGCAATTAATTATAAGCCATAGAAGAGCTAATCATTATGATTCCAATTATGTTTTAATGCAATTTGCAGAAATGATTGCGCATTGTAATTGTCGGTTATGATTTTCTCAAATTTAATTTTACCTTATAATCAGGTATAATCATAATGAGATAACAGTAAACGAATTTTGACGAAATTTTCGAAAAGTATTACAAACTATAAATTGAAATCATTTCACTTCAAGATAAGTTAACGATAGATTATTATGCTCATTAAGTTAATATAATCTATCTGCTTATTATAAAATATCAGTAACAGAACTTTGCCGTACCTTCGCTCCTGGAAATATGTTTTAATCCATTCAGTGATTAATGAATGTGCTTTCATATCTTCATAAACAAATTTATCACAATCTGAATTTTATGCCAGGATTTCGGAAAGCTGAAATTTCGAATACTAAGCCTATTCATCAAACTCCTTCATCCTACTATAGCTAAATATAAATTATAACTGTGCTGATTTCGAGAGAATGCCCTAGTAGAGCTGAATTCTAGCTTAGAAGTCATCCGAAACCCGGGATTTCATTACCTAAGCTCATCAGGATCTCAGTTTTCAAATGAAACAGAAATATGAGTCGAGAAAATAATAGTAGAAGACAGCCAAGATGACATTTTCCTACTTTTACTTTTCCTTCAATGAATACTTTAAAAGAAAGAAAACACTCGGCATTTGTTTTCCAGTTCCGGAATTAAACTTTTACTATCAGGATTGTATCTAGAAGCAGTTAGTGTATCTGCAGATAACTTAATTGAGATTAGTGTTAATCTAATTTGTAATTAAATTAGATTCAAATATTCATCGATAAATTTGGAACTTTCCGTTACACTGCTTTTTACTTCCGGTGAAAAAACAAATCTGCCAACTTAAGATCGGTGTCGATATTTAATCTTCAGTTTACCATTTGTGTGTTATTCGGAAGAAACTACAAATGGAGAGATGATTAGTTTAAAAAGCTCTGAAATTCCAATGATTATGTTACGCCAAAGATCACTTATTTGTTAAACTCACTAATCATTCTTGGCTTAGTTTAATCGATCTCGTTCTTGCAAATTTGCTCCAGTTTAAGTCCATTTTATATAGTTGTATATTTATCATAAATGCTCTCTTTCAGGTAAACATATATTACATGCAAATGCATGCTTTCCTGGTTCCACAGAAATGGCTTTAGTTAGCTACGCTTATCTGCACAGCTTATCAGTTTATCATTCTGAAAAATATTATCATACAGAGAAACATATCGCTTCTTCCTTTTCATCTGCTTCCTGTCGTAAATAAATGAAATTATGTGGAGTAAATTAACCGCTCACATAGGTTTGTTTAATTTCACCTATTCTATTTAATTCAATTTAATTTCAATGCCTATTCTATTTAATATTTAATTCAGAAGCAGTAATTATTATCTATAGCATTTGTTTAATTTTTGCACATTTCGTTTGTTGTTATCATAAGCACTAGTTGCTACTTCTAAGGTTTGTTTAGCTTCAAACACTTCATTTAATTCAGAAGCACTAATTATCGTCTATAAGCACTAATTATCATTTACATGCTATTGTTGCTAAAAATAATTTAAACGAAAAAGCAACCAAAAATCATAAATAAAGGGAAAAAAAAAGAAGCAGTATTTGAGTGATAAAATTCTGAGAGGAAAAAAAATGACAAAAATGGATGCTTTATAAATATTAACAAATCTCACATAAAAATAGGCAATAAATCAAATGCTATGAGCAAAATTTTTCCATTATTAATTAAAGTTATCTAGCTAAGGAAATAGACTAGTCTAACCGTATCCAAATAGGCTAAGAATATGTATGTCTCAGTACTTTTTTTTTTCCCCAATTATCTCATCGTAATTTAGGGACGAAAAATAGCTGAATGATAGAGATAGGGATTGGATGGGATGATAGTGCTAATAGGGTACATCAAATCTTCGGGCTCTTTCATCTCCCTGGCCAATACCGCCACTTATTTCCATCTCATTTCGTTAATTTGTCTGCAGCAAACTAGAAAGGAAGGAGGAATGATACCGTCGACATTTTCTTTCGTGAACTGTTGAAGGATGTTCGGAACTTTAAATGATTCATTCATCTTAGCTTACTTCATGCTCATTAGTGAATTATACTTGATGAAGAAATCATTAAGTGTGATGATCGATCATCAAACAGTTTTTGAAGGAGAAAAAAGTTAGGATTAAATTTTGATAAATCATAAATTAATTGAACAATGCCAATCATAATGGTTAGATTCACATTTATTCATCGTATCACTTGAAAGAAGGAAATTTCAGGCTTATGGTTAGCACATATAGATCGAGACCAGGGTGACAGTACAAAAACACAACTTCGAGAGAGTTGTTCCTTATCAGTACTTAATCAGCGACATTTGTCTATCGTAAGAAATTCTAAAAGTTCTGATAATTTGCATCGTGTAGTGTTACATGTCACGCCACCTACGTCTCGGAAAGCGAGTGTTTTTTTCAATTTAAGGTTCTTTTTTTTTNNAAAAAAAAACGATTTTCCATTGATAAATACTGAATTATAATCTTAACTTTCAGCAATATATAGTTTGAAGATACTGATAACGTAATTTAGGTAAATTGGAAATGCAATAATATATATGATATTACTATGTTGGATTTTCGATTACAAATATTTTCGCTTAATTTACATAATTTTCTTATAATTGCTGGGGATTTAGAGAAATTTAAATCGCTTTTGCATAAGGTTTTTATTTAAACAGGTTTTTCATTTTCTGTTGCAGAAAATCAAGAAAGCGTGAAAAATACAGTAAAAAAGATGATCGAAGTAATGAGAATGATGCCGATAAGAAAATAATTAGTGGCGGTACTTTTGGAACCTACAAAAAGCATCCTGATAAAATACGACCCAAAAATGATAGGAATTCACCAATATCATCGGTTTCATCCACTCTCAAAAATGATGATATGGCGCAATCATGGCAATCGTCCAATTTGAGCACATCCAGGTAATTATTTTCTACTTATGAATTAAATCGCTACAGCTAAATTACTTCCACTATAAAATATGGATGAAGAAAAAATGCAGTAATATTGATGGGAGGTTTTTTTTTTTTTTTCAAGTTAAAATTTCTCTTTTAACTTTAAATTTTAACTGTCAATCAGTCCATCAATATTATTTTTTACCGATTATTTCTTTTTTTTGATTATAATTATAACTGGTCATGATGATAAAAAAGAAAAATAACTAGATTTATACGATTAAATTCTTTCTTTTTTTTTTTCTAGTTGTAACATTCGTCTAATGGCGCCTTAAACACTTTCATAAAATCCTACAAATGATAATTTTCATTTGTTTTCCTCAATTTTTTCCTTTTTTTTCTCTCTCTCTCTCTTCTAATGGTTCTTTTTTTTTTACTTAATTCAATAAATATTTCGCCATTTGTTAAAACTTTTGAAAATCGCAAATTCTAATAACAGTTAAAAAATAATGAATTGTTCCGAAAGGTTGATGATAATGATGGCAATTAAGATAATAAAAGTAGCGATAATAAATAATTACAATTGGTTGGTAGTTAAGATAGTAGTAAGCTGTTATTGCTGAAGTTGATAAGTGATATTCTCAGTGTTAGTTATCTAAACATTTTATTAAAAGTATATGACTAGAGGATGATAATATTTATTGTCATTATAATGATAATGACAATAAAGTGATGCCAGTGTGTAACAGTTTATTTTTCTGCATTATAGAAGTTTGTTCAACCTATTTCGAACGACACGATCGCGTTCGGGCACCACTAATTGTATTGTATCGGTTCGTCCGGATCCCTGCTGTTCATCATCTGCTTCCGATCCTCGGTATAACTCCACTCTTGAGAATGCTTTTAATTGAATTTTTAATTTTCAAATTTCCAAAATTGCACCGGTTTTCTTTTCTTTTTTTGTTATTGTTGTTGCTGTTGAATAGGAACTACTCTGCAATTTCTGTTTTCAAATTTGAAAAAAATTTCAAAAACCTATATTTCAGTTAAAGAAATTTAAATGCTGTAATTTTCGTCAATATACTAGAAATTTCGATAAAATCACAAAGTCTCTGTTTTTTTTTTTCTTTTCTAAAGAAATCTTTTCGAATTATTTGTTATAGGTCCACATTAAGCTCAATGGAGGAAAAACGTAGTTCATCAGTGATCCGTCGCCGAAGACCACGATCCGCACATCTAGATCCAAATACTCTGGTTTTTCCGCCTAGGGTATGATTCTTAATTAAGAAACATTTTTGTGATACAAGTAAGTCGGAAATCAAATTAACAGAACGCTCATTGTATTGCATATTTGTAGCACGGCAAAGATATCTCTTGCGCATGATTTTTCCGATTTTAATTAATGTGATTACTTTTTCATCAAAAATTAACATATGAAAGTCTTTTGAAGCTGTTTCTTACACTGATACAGCAGTTGTTTTTCTGATCTTTGATAGATCCTGAAAAGAGCTCTTTTCAGGAAATGCCAATTCAGAATGTCAGTGAATTATACAGGCGAATTGAGAAATTAGGAGAAGGTAGCTATGCAATTGTTTATAAATGCGAGAGCAGGTATCATTTTTGTCACATGAGAGACTTTATTTGTTGCTCTACTTCTAGCATTAAAAATAGATTATTTAAAAATTAAATTGAAAAATCAAACTATTTTATTCAATTATTTATTTATTTTTTTTTAAATATTTATTTGCTTAATTTGATAAGTAAACAAATTAAATTATAGAAGTGATGGTAGCATTGTTGCACTGAAGGAAATTAAAATTCATAATCAAGAAGGATTACCATTCACTGCTATCAGAGAAGGTCAGATAAAATTTTCTTATCATTTAATCTAAAATTTTTATTTTCAGTCATTTCTTTTTCCTTCCTTTTTTCCTCTTTTTTTTTTTAATTTATACATAATAAAGCATGGATTTTTTTTTTTCAATTTATAAAATATATTTCTGGAAAAAAGATTTTTTTTTTTCTTTTGAAATTACTGCTAATATGATTTGATGAAATTTAAATTCTTTTTCATTTCATATAAAAGATTTATATGAGGAATAGAGGAAAAAAATGAAGAAGAACAGCTGTTACGAAGGATAATTACACTAATTAGTTGAAAGTCTTAATGTTTTTTTTTTTCTTCGTGTAATCTGATGATTAGTTCTTCTATTCCATTTATTTATTATTTTTTTTTTCTTCCATAATAGTTATTTATTCTTTAAGCATCATTACTGCGTGCTTTGCGACATTCCAATATTGTGACATTGCATGATATTGTACATGAGCAGAATTCATTGGTTTTTGTCTTCGAATATATGGTTAGCTTTTTTTTTTTCATTTTAAAATTTCAAAATTTTTGAATTTACACTTTAATAAAGCATTTTACTATTTTCAGTCTATTTATTCCTTATTTCATACTGTGTAATTTTTGAATATGATAACTGTTATAGCAAATATTCGATAATGATCTTACAACTAAACCGGAGTGAAAATTTGATTTGATTTTTGTAATTCATTTTATTTTTAAAATACCATCGTTCTACATACAGGAAAATTAAAAGTGGGCAATACGTTAAGAAGCAAATTTTTTTTTTTTAACATAAATTGCAAAAATTATCTATTCTTTATTGAATATTTGTCATTTAACTGTCAAATATTCCTCCATTAGACAAGCCAATATATTCAATAATTATTGGATGACAAGCAAAACACATTTTTGAGGAAATTAAATTTAAATAATTGAATGTTTCTGCTCAAAAAAAAAAAAACTTTTTGCATTTTACAGAAGACAGATTTGAGCAAATATCTGGAAATGCATAGTACTGGATTGGAGCAAATGCAAGTTCGACTCTTCCTATTTCAGTTACTTCGTGGTCTTGCTTTCTGTCATGCTAAGAAAATTTTACACAGGTATGTTAATTAAAAAGAAGAAAAATTTCTTTAATATTTCATGTATAATTTTCATTGCTAAAATTTGTTTCCTTTTGCTTTTTTTTTTTCAGTTGGCATTTTTCTTGAAAAATTATAGTTTGACATCATGTTGTGTCTTCCTTTTTTATTTTTTGTAAATTTCACAATTTCTTTGACTTTATAATTGTTCTATTTTTTATTTATCATATTCGTTTGTCACTTTTTAGGGATTTAAAGCCACAAAACCTATTATTAAATGATAATGGCGAATTAAAATTGGCTGATTTTGGCCTAGCTCGAGCAAAATCAGTACCAAGTCGAACTTATTCACATGAAGTAGTAACATTATGGTTAGTATTTCTGTAAAATGCAAGAAACTTGTTATAAATCTTGCTACTGTAGTGAATTTTAAACTTATACAAACAGACTTAGCGATTCATTTGAATTAATAAATTTTGATTTTTAGATTTTCATTAATCTGTCTGTAATTGTTAATTCATCAGCTGCTTACTTCAATAAATTGTGTTTCCGCTGTTGTCAAACATTTGCCTTGAGCATTTTATTTGATCATTTAAAGCATTCTTAACAAATGAAATATTGAAATCATTAACTTATTCGAAATTGTAAACTGAATAAATTATTTTCTCGAGATTTCTCTCTTAGGTATCGACCTCCAGATGTGCTGCTCGGTTCAACGGACTATTCAACATCTCTGGATTTATGGTTCGTCTTTCTTTCTTCTCTTGCTATTTTGACTTTTTCCTAAAATATTGTTTGTGGAATATTTGCAAAATATATTATGAGATTATCTTTTTTTTTTTTTTTTTGAATATTTCAGGGGTGTAGGATGTATATTCGCTGAAATGTGTACAGGTGTGGCGCTTTTTCCAGGTACAAAAGATATCAACGATCAGTTAGACCGAATATTTAGCATCAGAGGTAGGAATTTCAGATGGAATATTGCAAACTTATGTGATCATCTTCCAACCAGCAATGTAAAATTCCTTTTTAGGTGTTCCTGATCCAAAAAAATGGCCTGAAGTGCTTAAGCTGCCTCTTTATTCACCTGGCTTTTATCCACCATATCGAGAATTAGCGTGGAATGAGATACACAAATCTTTGATGAAATTGAAAAATGGTCAGTCACTGTTATCACTTTTTCTACAGGTAAGATCATTGAAGTTATCATTCATTTAACAGCCAAATTTTGCCGGTTTTTTTTTTTCAAATAATGCTTATTAATTATCCATTTTAAAATTTCTTAATTTAAGTTGAATCCAGCGGATCGAATATCAGCAAACGGTGCTATGATGCATCCTTATTTCGGATGCTTCCCATCCAGTATCCATCTGCTACCACCTACAGCTTCCATTTATTCATTGCCGAAAATACGCTCTCTTCAATACTCAGCTCTTACTGTGTAATTGGAGTAATTATCCTTTTAGCATTAAACTACTGGTGAATCACCGAAGTGCTCAAATCTGCTTTTTTTTTTTTTTCTTTTTTTCATTTCCAATATAGCTTCCTTTGAATAAAATTTTGCATCTTAAATTTCATTAAATTCTTTTGATATCAAAGTGTGAGAAATTGTTTTGATTTTGTAAATCATAATTAAATCTTAAATTTTTATCATTAAATCATTCTTTTGATTATACTTTTATCAGCGAAATAGTTGAAAGGAAGAAATATTTTATCAGTTCCATATTGAAAAAAAATCACTGATATACATTATGTTAATGAAAAAAAAAAAAAAAAAGTTATCGCTCAATTTTGATATCTCTCTACTTGACAGAAATCTACAGTTTATTTTCATGATGTTGAAAAGGATTTAATGGAAATATTTTCTTGCTTAAATTTTACAAAAATTAATTTTTTTTTTTTGGCACATATCATTCCATGATTTTTTTTTTTTTGTTGCTTGTTGATAACTAATTACTACATTTGTAATTATTGAAGAGTTAATTAATTTGGAATTTGTTCATTTGTCAAAATGCTTCTCAGTTTTTCTTTTTTTTTTAAATAAATAAAGCACAACGCAGCATTGTTCGTTTCCCATTCTCTCTTTCAGGTAATATCATCAGTGTGTGTATATGGCTTCAAGAAAAGGACGAATCCTTTTATTCTTTCTAATTTTAGATATGGTAACTTTATTAAACAGTTAATAAAAAGTTTATTCAACTTCAACCACCTCGAATGAGGTTATAGGAATGCAATGGAACTGGTAATATACCAATTGACTGTATTGACATGGTGCCACATTCTATTGAAAATACTTAATGCAATGGATTCATGAAAGAAACAATATTTCAGTCTTACTCTAAAAATAACTTATAATTACTGCCTCATATTGTGTTAGTAATTTTAGCTATCACTATAATTTGAGAGGTATTGTTGTTGTTAAGGCTAATCATATTGCTTATGCCGAATTGACAATGATTCAGGAGCCTTTTTCTTTGTCAT
>PQVD01001340.1:0-13275 GCA_003012265.1 Setaria equina
TTTTTTTTTTTTGTGTATGAATGGTCAGCAAAACGATAATTTTTTAATGGATAAAATGGTAAAAGTGATGGTAAATGGTACAGAAGGTATGCAAACTATCAGTTAGAAAGAAGTTTTTCTTTCTTAAGGCCTTTATTTCCTTTCATTCCATACACACATACATACACATACACAGACATACACATACATAGATGTACATAGACATACACAAACATGCATAGACATACACAAATAAATACATATATTTGCATTATAGATGGCGCCCCAAAGGTGGGCACTGATAAATTTATAATGCCGCTTTTTTCTTTTCATTCCATTCATGAATTAGGCGTACGGATACGATAGCAGTAAGTTGATCATAGACAACCTTTTACCCAATCACAAGGGGGCAATTTTCCCCGCATTTCCTACCAGCCGGGAAAAATGTGATTGTGGATAAGATCCGTTTCTTTTTCTGTTTTTTCTTTGTTTTTTTTTACTAGGTGATAAAAAATACCGCATACCGGAAATATCACTGGTACTACAAATAAAAATGTCTGATTTTGCAAATAAAATTTTTATCAATAAATTACTTGATGTTGGTTTAATTTAGACAAATAAATGTAATAATAATGCTTTATTTATTGTTCCCGAATAGTTATGAATAAAACTTTCAGTTCATCAATGAATCTAGTACATGCAATTATTGATACAATGTTAATTAACAGACAAATTTAATGTTTGTATATGTTTTCTAATTTCTGATTTAATTCCAATTAGATAGATTTATTGCACATTTATATTTGATTACTGATATGACTGTAGTTCATAAATTTAATGCCTACACATATTTTCTAATTTCGAATAGAATTCTGATCAATAAAGTCTAGCATATATTTATTATATTAATGATACAATTTTAAGAAGGGATAATTTGGTGGACACATGTATATATTCTAATTACTGGTATGATCATAACTAGTGGAATAAATTTAGCGTATATGTAACTTAATTATAATTAGATAAATTTAGTGCATGTCTGTGTGCAACGCAATGTAATTTAACTAATAAATAAATTTAATATATAATTGCATCATTGCTATAGTTTTAAAACAACAAAACTCACCTAGACTGTACATTTTCATTTCCTAGCCTAAATAAGTTCATCATAAACTTATATGCAGTGCTGATTAAAATGGAAATTTAATCAATGAAACAATTCTTGTCATTTATTCACATTATCCCGCTCTACTTTTCACTGCTTCATGTGAAAAAAGAAAGTGAATAACTGGAATAAATCTATTCAAAATAAAAAAGAAAAAAAAAAAACTTCTTCCTTTAATATAGAATAATAACAATTGTATGATTTTGTTCTTTTTTTTTTTTTAAACGATATTCAACGTGTACTTCATATTTTAACCATCGACATAAGCAGAGAAAAAGGGGAGGAGAATTTCTCATAGTTGACAATGCCAAACTTTTAAATAAAATTATAATCAAAATGGAAAAAAAAAATCATTTTTTAATGAAAAATTTTGGTAAGCACTGATCGGGAAAAAATTTTACATTCATCGTTATTATTAGCAGTGACTTGTAAAGATGCCGCCAAGTTTTTGAAAGAATTGAGAAAGTGTGGGAATACTGTTGAGAATAAGACAAACTGACTAGCAAAGATGAGATTATCTATCTTTTCCATACAAGTAAAATATTAGTAGCACTTTTTTTGATAATTAATGATTAAATGTCCGGCTTGTCATCCTGCACTTAACCAACCGGATGGAATATAAAAATATATATCTCTCGACCAATTATCTTCTCTTCCGATCTTATGCCGGTATAGCTGAGAACATAGTACCACCTCGACCAGGAAACATCTGGTTTAGCAAATCCCAAAAAGAAATTACAAATGCTCTTTTCCCCTATGGCTGGAGTTATATCAAAGAAAAATAAATGACGGATAAAACAACAAACAATCCATCGGGTGATAAAGGAATCAAAAAAAGTAAAAGAAAAAGAACGGCCAAACAGTGAAATAAAGACCGGAAATTAACTTAAAAACTGAAAGTTCAGGAAAAGAAATATTCGGTAAGATAAAAAAAGATAGAAAAACTTGATGCATAAATTTTTTCGAAATTCAGTTATAGAAAAAGTTACTGAAAAATTCCTGGAAGCAAGACGGAAAAGACAACGCAAGATCAAAATCCAAACGGGAGGAAACTTTCGAAATGTGTTATGATTCCAAAGTACTGTACTTGAGCGTTATTGGATTTTAAGAATATCTAAATTAATCCGTCCTTTATTTTGAAACTCTTTGGGAAAAAGAAGATGCAAGGAGGATTCAAAAAAGCTGCGCGAGGAAAATTTTGCTTTTATTTCTTACCGCAAAATTATAATTTGGAAAGACAAATCAGTAAATGTAACGTAATAAATTAAATACCAAAAAAAATCTTTGAAAAATATGAAAATTAAATAACAAGACAAAAATTAAAGCAACGAAATTTTTGTCCCGGCACTTCTTCAATCTCTAGGTCAATATGCATTTTTCAAAAATAAAATGATGCTGAACAATACCATTTTAAAATCAATGTACAATTAATGAAAAAAAAAAACTAAAAAGTCATTGAGGAGAAAAAAAATCCTTCTAAACAGACTCGATACAACATACTTTTTTAGCATTAAAAAAAAAAGATGACACGATATGAAAAGTTACTATTACAGAATAATTTAATCGCTACGTAAACGAAATTTCTGACTTAGGCATTTATTCCTTTTCTTCGCTGCTTTGATCATCTCATATAATGAGGCTTTGGATGGCAGAGGAAGGTCTTTTTGGAATTCCTGAAAGCATGCAAAAATTCACGGTGTTTACTTTTTTTTGAAAATAAAAGTCGAAATATATAATGCAGAACTTAAAAAGTGAATCGCAGAACCTTTAGGCCCTCCAAGAAAGCAGCTTTTTCTGCACTTGAACAAAATAAGTATGAAAAACAAAAAAGAAGTAGAAAGTATTGATTTTCATGAAAAATATGCTTAGGAATTTAAAATCCGAAAACTTCACGAGTCATAAACTACTAACTTTCATAAAGTTATGCGTGTCGATAAAAGTTTCGTGGCAATTATTCAGAGCTTTGGATAGTTCAGCTTCAAGGCTCTTCGCATTACGAATACTTTCTATAGCAAAGTTGCTAGTTACTGCGTAAATTCGACGCACACTGGCACCACGCGATTTCTGTCCGACTATAACAAAGTGACCGATATCACCCGTGTTATAAACATGCCTGAAAATTTGAAAAGTTGAATTTTTGAGAACCTACAACTTTTTCCAACTCATTTCGAAGGAAAAAATATTTGAAATAAACAATGTCAAAAACAAGTAAAATGACATGAAAGCATATTGAAACTCAGACCATGCATAGAAAATTTACTGCCATCAAAAATAAGTAGCATTCATGAATGGCGAGTATTAAGACTTACGTCCCACAACACGGTTCAATGATATTTTGGCCTAACAAATTTGAACTTTCAATCGTGACAATCCGATATGAATTCCAGAAGGCTGCCTCCTAAAAAAAGAAGTTAAAAAGTGACGATATTAGGAAAATCAAAAGTGCTAATTGCTGAAAAGTGGCTGCTGACCCTAATTTCTTTATCCTGAAGTTCCAAACACCAACAATTAATCAGGAAATTAGAACAATAGAAGAGATATACCTGCGCGATATCAAATGCAGAGAAATTCTTGTGCATCGAACCCAATTCTTCTTGTGGAACAAATTTCACCGCAACATTTAAATTACTTTTAATGATTTCATTTACCGTCGCCATTATTTCATCAATCTGCAGTATACTTTTTCTACCTCATTTCTTTAAGAAATTTTCACATTACTATAATGAACTTCAACAAAGAAGCAATCACGTGTGGCTTTGTACTGCTAAATTTCAAAAAAAAAAAAAAACCTATTTCGAAATTAAAATGAAATTTGGTCAAATTTAAAGGAAAAAACAATCGCGTTAAAAAAAAAATTAAACCTCAAACGAAAACTCATACAATTTCACTCAAGTGAAGCTCAGTTGTATGCCACTTACATAGTAGATTAGGAGATCCCTGGATCTAAATCTGCACTAGTCAATTCAAGGAAAAAAGACTAAATCTTTGAATTCTTGATTAAAGTAACTTTACTCGAAGGAACAAACATTGGAACACAAAATCTGATCATGGAGATAAAACAAACAAACTCGGAAAAGAAAAAATAAGCTGTCTAAAAGAAATAAAAAACAAGCTTTTTCGAGGTCTAATTTTGCATTGGCGACGAAAAAATCGAAGTACAGCTTCTCGGGACCAATAAAAGAACCCATCTGACGGATCGGTACACCAAACACCTTTTCAAGAGCAAAATGAAGAATGTGGGTGGCAGTATGGCCACGCATTAAGGAAAGTCGTTGTTTCTGAAAAAAAAAAAAAACGATAGCATTAACAATATTTCTGTACAATATCAAGAAATTATGAACTAAATTTGAAATACCAGGAGGCGAAAGAAGCATTAATTTCCTTACTCAATAATGATCAATAAAGTTCCGAGGTGGGTTTGATATAATCTTAAACAAGACAAAGAAGCATCCATTTTGCAATGAGACTCCAATGGTGGGACTGTGGGAATAAAGTGGATAAGAAAAAGAAAGATAGAAGTGAAAAGTTTTAAACAGCTTTCTTTATGCCAACAGTTAATAGAAGCTTTAAAACTCCAAATAAATTTTAGAATCGTTGCCAACTCACGGGATCTATGATCTGCATCAGAGTTATTTCTTTTTTCAAAACCTGACTATCTGCTGCTACTTCACCTGTATGGATAATATAACCGTTTCGCCTTTTTACACTGTTCACAGTGAATATAATATTCTGAAAAATATGAGGGAAAAGATAAACTAATGAATATATACAAAAAGTAACAACTAGAAAGTGTTTTATACCAAATGTATCCTCAATTTTGTCCATTATAACACTCTGATGCTATGATTCTAAGAATAATGCGATTTGCAACAAAAAATTAGGATTCAAAAAATGGAGAAATAAAAATTACATTTATGCTATCTCGAAGTATGCCTTTATCATGCAACTGTCCCCCTTGTTCAGCGAAAAAAACCGTCGAATCCATGATGACGGATCCTGCTTCTCCTGGTTTAAGCGTCATAACGCTTTTCCCATTGGCATCAAACAGAGCCACAACCGCACCTGTTCTGCTCGGAAATTCTAAATTTTCTTATGAACAAACAACTTTTCTTTTTTTTGAAAAGAACACTTCACAGAGCTAAAACAATTTCGGCAAACAAATCTGTTACGGTTTTACTTATAACTTCCGATTTTCGTACTTGCGAAAGCACAGTTAGGTCTCTGAACGATCTTAATATTGCTCAATGCTGAAGGGAAAAAGTGCAAATCCTCTGTTTTCCTTCATGACCAAAAAAATGCAAAAGGCTGCATACCGTATTCACCCACTTTAATTCGCAAACAATTGTATTTTTCTGAATCATTCGTTGGCTTTATAGCATTCCGCATCAGCTCTTCCACGTCAATTTTTTGCCAAGCTTCATTCTCCGCTTTCTGAGCTTTCTAAAATTTTTTTTCCACTGATAGACAATTCAGTTGCTTCCTACTTTCTAATTATCGGGCCTATTCATTCAGATGTCAATAAATCTTTACCAAAGATGCCCACGTTACCGGAAGTCTTATCCATTCTAGAACATCAAACTGTAAAAGTCAACTACCGTTTACATATGCTAGTTATTTAACTCTTCCCTTTTCTCCCAAAAAATTTATTCATAAACAATGTTGTTTAGAAATATTATCCATTTTTTCTTTTTCTGTCTAAAAATATTCCCATCATTTTTAAAATATAACCAACACTAACACCATGCTTCTTATCATATTCCATAAACCTGAACTTGTGTACGGAAGAGGACAACATAAGTTACCACGAGTTTTCAACGAAAAATCCTTTTTTTTTCTCTTATAAAACATTATCTATCGCAGGTATTAAAAATTCAGTGGAAATGTTACACAAAAATTACTTGAACAAAGTAAAAAATCACCTGAAACTTTGTGAAACACTGATTGAAGCCATCGACATCGACTTCCAGACCTTTTTCACTGCAAAACTGCTGAATTGTTGCTAGTGGAAGACCGTACGTCCCCGAGAGCATCCATGCGATTTCTCCTTGAATGGTTGACAGTACAAAAACTTCAATATTAACCGTTCATTTCAATCCAACAGCGGATCAAAATAACTGGAAAATTAAAAATAGCCCAAGTTTTGATACAGAGTCGTGATATCTCCGAAATCACGCCTCCGATGATCAGTCAATTGTTAGTTATCAACTTTCTAAGGCAAACTAATCTTTAGATCAAAAAAGGGCCATACCTGGCAGCAGGTGTGGATAAGATATAATATTGTGCTGAAGCAGTTTGTGGCCCTTATCATAACTTTTCCAAAAGAGTTGTTCCTCAGATCTAATCGTTTCGACTATTATAGTTTCGCTGGCTCCGATATCTTCGTATAGGGAAGTCTGTTCAAATAAAAAAAAAAAAAACAAATATCAAAAATTTTGAGTTCATTTATTTTGAAAGCTTAATCAAATAATTAAACTTACCATATGTTTAACAAAATCAGGCACTAAAGACGCCAGCGTTTCACGATCCGCACCAAGAGAAACAGTCAAATTCAGTGCAGCACGTCGCAAAACTCGTCGAAGATGAAAACTGAAAAGTGATTTCAGCAAGATGATGATGCTCTTAGAAAAAAGTATCTGTGCAAATTTAATCTATGAAACATGTGGGAACAAAGGAATGATTTAAGCTAGCTAGGCTAAAAGGCTGGAAAATAGCAAACAGTCTCTAGCAGAACCAACTCATAACAACAAGCTAAACAGAGAGATACGCTCGATGAGGAATCTTATTATAGAAATACATTGGATGTGCTCAAACATAAGACTTTGATATATAAGAATAATGGAGTTCAAAGAAGCAATGTTAGACATCATGACAAACGCTTTAAAGAGAACAACCAACCCTCGATTTCGTGGACCAGGTTCAACACCATCTGAAATCATAATGCAAGCAGCTCGAAGATGATCCGCGATAATCCGATATGCTGTATCAGTTCCATTGCTATCGGCATCTCCTACTCGTCCAACATATCTTTTTATCTTACAACACTAAAAAGTTGGAAAACATAGAAAAAGTAATCCTGAGATCAAAGATATTAAACAACTATAGCAGAAAGGAAACCCAAAAATCCTTAAATAAATATAAAAATTTGAACGATTTAAAAACCAACTTTCTCAATGACTTTCATTAACGGAAAAAAAAGATCCGTATTATAAGAAGATTGCACTCCTTGGACGATACTCACTAATCGTTCGAAGCCCATTCCGCAATCTATATACAACGTTGATAAATTACTGATTCTGCTTGACATATCCCTGTGATAAACTGTTATGGATTGAAGTGCTACCTATCCAATTCTTCTTAATTCCTATTCATGTCCTCTCTAAATTTCTTGAAATTCTGAACTTTTTTTAAGGATGCCGAACCTTCTTCAGTAACGATTAATAGCTTCGAAAAATCTTACCTTTTGAATTGCATAAACACAAGATTCCAAATTTCGACCACTGTTGGATCATTTGAATTAACAAGTTTCTGTGCTTCCCGATTACCAATAAGATCGTAATGAATTTCCGTGCAAGGACCACAAGGACCCGTCTGAGCCATCTCCCAAAAATTGTGACTAGAACCAAAACCAAGAATGCGATCTTCGGGAACACTGAAAAATGTAGAAATCACAAGCTGGATGTTGCTCAATTATAAGCATACTTATAAAGTGGAATGTTACTTTAAACTATACCCTAATTTAATCCAAATATCACGGCATTCGCGGTCTTCTCCTAATTTCAACCTTTCATCTCCATTAAAGTATGTGACATATAATCGATCAGGTGGTATTTTGAGAATATCCGTGAGAAAATCCCACGCATATCGACAAGCTTCTGCCTGAAACAAAAAAAAAAAGAACCGGCTTGACAGAT
Organism: Setaria equina; assembly: GCA_003012265.1. NCBI lineage: Eukaryota > Metazoa > Nematoda > Chromadorea > Rhabditida > Setariidae > Setaria > Setaria equina. Next base: position 8,056 of record PQVD01001340.1, read on the forward strand.
CAAAAAATCTTATACGAAATTTGAAAACACAGCGAAGATTTACATCTTCCCTCAACTTATAACAGCAAATGAAAACTTCTCTTCCTCCATCACGACATAAATTCATTGTTCAGTCAGAGCATCATCAAAAATCTAACATCAAATATCAACATATGTAGAAACCTTTTTTTTTTCTTTTTTATAAATTAAATAATTTCTAAGATTCATTAAATTTTTTAATGAAAAAGTTAATGAAGCTTGGAAAAGCAACATAATTCAGATTTTTTTTTAATAATCATCAAAGCAGTAGTGAAAATATGGAATGAAAAAATGATTACTTATCATACAAAAATAAGAATGTAATAAATTACACACCTTCGAATAACCACCGAAGGAATAATTTCCAAGCATTTCGAAAAATGTATGATGTGTCAAATCACGTCCAACATCGTCAAAATCATTATGTTTACCACCAATACGAATACACTTTTGCCAATTAACAACATCACGTAAATCAGCAAATTTGCCCTCAGTATATTTAGCACCCAGAAAAAGTGGCTTGAACTAAAAACATCACAAATCAATAATATTTAATAAAGACCTGAAAGCAGTTATGTATCACTTATTAAACTGTAAATTACAAAGAAAAATCAAGCCTGCATGAACATAGAGTACTTGTTTTGGAAGAACATAAGAGATCCAAGTATTTTTAAACAGCTAGTAGTAAGATTGCCTATTTCTCGAGACCTGAGAATCTGGCTTATTATTACTCAAACATGCTGTAAAACAAATTTCCAAATTTTTCAATCCAGGAATTTTTGGAGAGTTTACAGTAGGAGTTGGGAAATTTCTGAAGGTATAGCAAAGCAACTTGGGTAAAATTAAATGTTGCAATTCTTAAATAGTTTAAAAATACATACTTGATTCATTCCCGCACTTACAAATGCAACGGAACTGTCATCTTCTGGAATAACAGATGAAGATGGAATATACGTATGATCATGTTTTTTGAAATACTCTAAGAATGATAAGCGGATCTGTTGTGCTGATAACTGACGTACAGGTACACGTAGTATACGCAGACATCTGATGGTCCATATTTGCCAGCAATTCCTTAGCCTCAATCTATTCATCACAGATGCATTTTAATTTCTGCAAGAAGAGAAAATTAGATTAGTTTAAAATAAACAATGCGGACAAATTTTGTCCTCAGTTTCTTAATGCCATATACATACAGTTCATAATTTACATCAACTGCACTTCTATATTTACCCTCACATATATAAAAATACATTTTTTTTGCGCATAATTATATCCATGCTCTATCAATAACATTTGCTCTATATCCACGTATTAAGTGTGTCAGCAAAATGAAAAAAGGCACGAAGAAATAATGATCAATATGAATGCCTTTTATTTTAATATATACCATCTCTAGACCATCTTACTCTCATTTTTTATCCTAACTAACTTTACGATTCTTAACACCTACACGATTTTCACTTCAGTACTGTCGGTTTTGCCATTACTGAATACATTACTCATTGCTGCTTAAAATAAAAAGGAAAAAAGAAAACAGATAACAATTATAGAGTGTAGAATAGTTAAATTAATATTTCATACTAAACAAATTCAGAATAAGATTAAAATCGAAATAAATCCTTAAAATTCTTGAAAAAACAAAGCCCTAATAATCTCCAAAAATGGAAGAAATCCTTCACCAACGTGTAACCAACTATTTCAGATCCATTAATTACCTCATTTTATTATGTTATTGAAATGAAAACGACGGTCTCATGTCGAGTTTGTCTTTCATTCGGTTACTTTTTTTAATGGAAAGGGTTTGTTAAATTCGCTATCGCTTTTAGGCAGGCTCTGTATAGCTAAAGCCACTACAGTGACGAGCATGCCAAGCCCAGTGTATCCCAAGCTCAGTGCGATGACCAGTTTGCTAGGCGTAGTATGTTTGTTTAGACTAGTCATCGCACTGCAAGTCTATATTGCTCACAATGATAAAAAAATAAGTTTACTTTCTCATTTGATAAATCAGCATAAAACTTTGTCTATAATTACTATTGATTAAAAAAAAGGACTGAAATGCATACATACTGTGTCAAAAAGATATATATATGTATATATTGGTATGATCTCATCTATTTTAAAATTTTTCCAACATTAAACCTGTCGTTTTTCTTTACTTTTTTTCGTCACTATCCTTTTGTTTAAATTTATGTTCGATATACGCTGATTTATTCATCTTACCAATAAACACTTATCACATACCAGACTTTATTATGCAAATATACTTATGGTTTTCCCTATGTATGAATGAATTTTGAAAATAATTTCCATTTATTAAATGAATGAAATGTACATGATGTGAGGAGATTGTATAAAAATCAACCAATCAATTAACGTTCAGTTAATTCTTTTTGAACATGTAACAAAAAATAAAAACAATATTTGATCCAAATAATATTTCAGGTTTCTCATAAGGTAGCAGGATTTAAAACATTACTAAACATTTGATTACTCAAATGACCATATTAACGGCGCAGAATACATAACATACGAATATTACTCGTCAACCGATTCACGCCTTACAACTGGTACCGGAAATCCGTGTTTCATATCTTGTTCCGGCCACTGATAAGTCACATCGATAAGCTCATCATATTCGACAGAATAAATCTGTGATCGAATATATCTCTCCGGTTCTTCTGGTTTCGGATATAATGCTGCGGTTCCATTCTATAAATTTTTAATGGATTATAATAAAAACTAAAGCTTCACTTGTTTGGTACGATAAAGAATTTTTTTTTGAGCAAAGATACAGTGATAAGAACATCACGTGATAAATTTACTGATAAAAATTATTTGAAGCAATTTAGTAATATCACTAAAGCATTCTATAATGACCCTAATTCCTTCATGGAAAAAATTGTATGTAATTTACTAAAAGAATGATAAAATATCTATATCAGATACCAAAACAACCATTTATTACCGTACTTCAGTCATACTCCTACTAATTAATATGTTGAGATATCATTAATAAAATTTAAACAAAACATGAATACAAACTGCATAGGTATGTTTTGCGATAGCCAATGCTATTTTAATCGAACATTCACGAATTGATTTCAAATTCGGATAAATTCGGCCCACTTTAAAATCTTTTTGCGTTACCATATTTGCTATTTCCTGAAATTCTTATTTAAAAGCAAAAAAAGAAAATACTTTCCTTTCAACTTTCGTTTAGGTATTACTATTAATCCTCTTTCTGCCTTCTACTAATTATCTCTCTTTTCGGGTTTTATTAATTACAAAAAATTAAAAGTGAGTAAAAAAACGAAACTTACCCGAGCAGCAATTAAGAATAATTCATCATCGATATGACGAACTTGAAATAATATAACACCTAATGCTAGTCCAGGAAATACGTATGAGTTATTACCTTGACCTGGCTTGAAAAGTTTATCATTTAATCGAAATTCTGGGAACGGGCTACCACTGGCAAATAACACTTTACCCTAAAAATTAATTTTCAATTTTCGAGATGAAATTTTTAATTACTTCCCTCCTAATTCTTTTAAGTGAAGCAATTTTTCTATCTTCAAACATTTAAATTAGTTGAAATGAGAGGAGAGGAAAAGAAAGTACCATCAAATATTACTGTAAATAATAATATCACATCTAATTTTTATTTATAAATTTCCGATTTTTCAAGAAAAAAAAAGAAACATTTGAATATGTATAAGCTTCCTCAGCAGTGCATTCAGATTTGTCCGTTGGATTTGACAGGGCAAAAATGATTGGATGCTCATTAATCTTTGACATTTCCTTAATTACTTCCTCCGAAAAAGAACCTTTGACTGTTGAAACACCAATTATACCTGTTGGTTGTACTTTTTTGATTACCTAAAAAATTATAAAATGATAAATTTGTAAATAGCAAAAATTTTAAATAGTCTTTCAGTTTTAAATTTTCGAATTTTCTATTGTATATTCCACTTTAAAAGATCAAATTTTCATTTCATGTTTAATATTGATATTCAAAAGGAAAAAAAAATTAAAGAAAATAAAACTTACGTCAATTAAATCCTTAATATCTTCCATATCTTTTGCATATCGCTTATGTTCATCTTTCAAATTTGGACTGTTTTTTGTTATCAGACCTTTGCTATTCATTAAATATATTCGTTCACGTGCTTCCGTTTCTCCTAAACCTTCGTGTTTCATTTGTAAAACACAGAAATCAGCAATACCGATTGCTGCCTGAAGTTTTTTTTTGGTCCGTAAATTTCATTAAAATTCTCAAAAAATTTAAAAATTAAGATTAAATTTCATTTAATTGCATATATTTTGACAAACTGCAATTTCTAAGAAGTCAATAAAAATATATATATGAATGTTATAAAAATAAATGAATAATTCAAATAAGGAAAAAAAAGGAAAAAATATTTTTTTTTTTCAAATAAAGTAACAAACCGCTCCGGCGCCATAAAATACAAAAGTTTGATCAGACAATTTTTTGTGCAAAATTTTATTACAAGACAATAAGCCAGCAACAACAACGGATGCTGTTCCTGAAATAAACATTCAAAAGTGATTTTTTTTTTTTTTTGAAAAGTAAAAAGTAATTGCTACTTCAGAAAATTTTCAAGTATTAAAAAAATGATTTATTTGCCTGAATAAACGCCGATCCTTTGTTATATTCTGGATTTACGTATGGTTTATTATATGGTTTAGGTTTGAACCTGAAAATACCAACATATATTAAATTTTTAAATATGTATAAAATTGCAAAATTTTCTTGTTCTTAAAAAAAAAGATTAAAAAAAAAAAAAGAAGTTTATTGAACCAGTAATTTGGTTTCGCTGTTGTTGGTTCGTAATCTATGAAGCCAGCTTGTGCTGCCAATCGATGAACAAAATCAGGTGGAATATGAAAAAGTTTTGAAAGTTTTTCACGAAAAGTTGGATCAATCCCTTGGATCCCATTTGAGGCAGTCAGTTTTGATGCATCTCCAAAATTATAATTTACTGGTGCTGAAGTTGGTACTGCTGCTACCACATCAAGAGCTCCCTAAAATGTCAAATTTAAATTTCAAAATTATAAATCATAATTTAATTTTTCTTTTTTTTTTCTTGTGCTGAAAATTGGTCGAAAATAAAATAAAATGAGAGAAAAAAAAAAAAAAAAAAAAAAAAAAAAAAACATAATTAATTAAAAATAAAA
>PQVD01001342.1:0-37978 GCA_003012265.1 Setaria equina
TTTTTTTTTTTTAACAATAAAAGCATATAGATGCTTGAGCAATTTCAACAGTGGTGCGCTGCCTCATTTAATTAGATTATGGCACAAATTGATAATGGGACAAGGAATGAATGAATAGATAAAATAGAAGAGTAATGAGTGGGACAAAAAAATAATTAAAATGAATAAATTAACGAAATGGATAAAAAATGAGGTGAAAAAATAAATGAATTGCTTTGAAATTAAATCAAAACACTTCTTTCACTTTTTTTAGAAGAATTGTCAACTAATAAATGGAATTGTCTATATTGTCAAGGTATTTTATTCAATATGTATCTTTAAAGCCTCCCTCCCAAGTAATAATCCTGCTCGTTTTATAAGCTATTAGAACAACCGAAATCCAGATGAAGAATAGACAAACTGTCTCATATCCATCTACGTTTCCACTCCATAACAATCATTTCGCTACAACTGCTCTTGGTATTACCGTAATCACTCATCTTCGAACTTGTATTTTCATTGTGTCCTGTTATTTCCAGCATATGCGGCCCGTAAAATAAAATTTTGTGTAGTAAATGTCGCTGAGTTACGAGTCTTAATTTCTGTATTTTACTTTGATTTAAGGAAGTCTTTGTCTTGAAAGTGGATTGTTTACAATTTTGAGAGTATTATCGTCTCCTGTTGTATTTGTTCATTTCCCCTTCCTTTTTTATTCTTTTAGTCTCGAATTACTTTTAATAGTTTCAATTGTAGTCATTCTATCATATTATAAATGATGGCTTTAAAATTTTGCCAGCCATTATTCTTATATATTAGTAGGTTGAACGATGCTCCATAATGAGAATGTTACATTATAGTGATTGGAGATAGTTTTTTCTATAAAAAAGTATGGAATGTTTCACGGAACTACTGGATGCATTGGAAGAGGAGAGAGTGGCAATGGTTGGAAGGAAATCGGAAGATCAACCCGATAATAAATCTTACGCAGATAAGACTTGTCGTAAAGAAGCACGGTATACAAGGTAAAGTTTGAAAGAAAGTCAGCCTTCATGTCTGAAATATAAATAAATGACAGGGAAAAAGTACGTTTTAAAAAGTTAACTAGAAAGGTCGTTCTTAAACTCTTAAAGTCGTTCTTAAAAATTTGGATAGTTGACTAGAAGGCTATTTATATTATTCAGATTAATGGGGTATGATTATCTACGAATACAGAGAAACTGAAAACTGGAGTATGTTAGCAAACAGTAATCTTAGCGGGGAATTTGTTTAAAAATTTAGCTGCACAGAACTAAAAACTGTTTCACACCAAGATGATTCATGTTGAGACGTACTGTTTTGCTTAGATCTTTGGAGAGAGGGTACTTTTCTTTTTTCTTTTCCAGTAATAATAATCCTTCCATTCATTTGTGATGATTTGTTAGCAGTTATATGACATAGCTTGTGATTGCTTGACTTCAAATGAGGAATAGTTACGATATGTTGATTTCGTCTTCTACGTCGTTCTTATCATTTGGGCTTATTGAAAGACGACGGTTGAATAGACCTGATGAAAGGCGTCGACGTCGTAGAAATAAAGCAGAAAATCCGACAGTCAGGGAACCACTTAGTTCGGTTTTGCAAATATATATCGATTTTGGGTTCACGGAATTTATGAATGATAAGGAAATATGTAAACTGGTTCGACAAATGGGACGTGTTTGGGGTTTGCAAAAAAAGTTTGTTTTTTTTTTTTTTACTGGAACCTTATGCATTCTATAATCTTTGGGAAGGTAATTTGCTAAAACAAAATTTGACACATATGTAGTGTATGTACAAGGTGATTTGCTAATTTAAACTGTTCGATTAGTACGCAATTATCAAAGTATGAAATTATGTTTTTGTCGATTTGAGATGCCCAACTGTATATATGATGTACTTTTTAAGCTCCACTCAGAGCAATAAATTGATAATTAAAAATAACCACCAAAAAATATAACAAGTGTAAGTCAAGCTTATAACATAGAGGTCATGGCACATATGCAGTGTATGTACAAATCGTACACGTTAGTGATATGGAGTAATCATCTCAAATTTGCATCAAATTAGATTTTTTGCGCCTGAATCAGTTTAGTTTTCCTTTGTGTCTTCCTTTGTCTTGACCCTGTTATTGGGATAAATAAGGATAAATAAAAGATAATCCCACGTATCGGATGAGATAAATTAAATTTGCAGGAGCCCTGGTTTGCAGGTTACGCTCCTTTCACCAGATGAACGTTTTTTGTGTGAAGGGCGCCGGAAAATTTCTGGTTTCGATCATTTCAGTTGGTTGATTTCTAATCAAAGTATAAGTGAGGTAAAATATGGGTTATATTTCAAATCTGCAAGTAACTGTTGCTTATCTGCATTAATCTTTTCTCCTAACCTCGACATTTAAGTTAAAGAATAGTGAAATTCTAGTCATCATGAGCTTCTTAGTTTGGTTGAAAATGTATAATTGTTTCCTTTAAGATGAGCTTGTTAATCTGCAACAAGTCTCTGATTTTTTCATAGGAATTAGTTGTTGATAAGTGATGGAGTATTTTATCGAAATTTAACGTCGATTGAAGTCGTTTTTGAATTTTTTTTCTTTTTTTTTTGTTGCTTAATTTCATCATGTTTATAATATCAGTGGTATTCTTTTGTCACTTAAAAATTTCAGGTTGTTACGGAATTCCATATGGTATATTTGAGTCCAGATTCTCAGCTTAGTGCACTGCTCGATGTGAGACCTGATGAAGTATATGTCGTTGGTGGTTTAGTGGATGAAACTGGGGTTGGATCGTTATCATATTGTAGAGCAGGTCTAAAGAATTTTAGAATACCTTCAAGTTTTATTTTCTACAGATATTATAGCTAGAACGGGATTGACCTCTCCTTTCCTCATAATAATAGAATTGTCCTGAAATCATGCATTTTTATAGTTTAAAATATATTAGTTTTCGCCTTATAGATCTTTCATTATGCGTCTTTTTAAAAAGAATTCTTATTGTCTTGGGGATATTCGATCTCGACATTTATCCATTAGCCGTGTATGAATAGTAACAGCATAATTGAGACTACGTAGATATGGAAGTCTTTGCAATCTTTAGTTAGGGCACAGGGATTTAAACCTAAAAAAAAATCGAAGTACTCCGATACTTTTTTTATAGAAAAGTTAGGGTTGGATGCTCGAAGATTGCCGATACAAGAATTTTTACATCGAAGTGATACTGGTACATTCAACTTAATGCTCACAATCAATCAAGTTGTTGAAATTCTTGTGCGTTACATGTACTCAAAAAATTGGATTGATGCACTTTCTGTCATACCTAAACGCATAGGCTATGGAGTTATGAAACCAAATTTCTAATATGTTGTTTTTCTGAATAGCTTAATAAGCAAACTCTAACTAGAGTTTTGAGGGGGTCAAAATTCCGATTTTTATTTTTGAAATTCGTAAAAAATCCAGGTGAATGAGAAAATACTGCGTAATATAATGACTGATTGAAATTAAATATTTCGAAGAGATAATATTGTGAATACTTTTTCCTCAAGAAGTTTACAATGGACTATCAACGAACGCTTGGAGACATGCCAGTTCGCTTGATTTATATATATGTTTATACTTTGTGTTTTAGTGGTTCTGAAGGTGTATCGAGATTGGTTGAAATCTATTGTTGGTTAAAATTCACTTTTAGTTTTATTAAGGTATTTTTCATTGTGACGCATTGATGGATTCTTGGTGTTATTGCTATTCGTATTCCTATGAAATTGATTCAAAATACAAATTTATTATTTTCATCACCTTATACTTGGTTCATTTTCCATAGAGATTTTTTTCGCAAAAAGAAAAAAAAGTACGTCGTTTAATTACAGGAGTATTTTGGAATTTTAAACTCTTTAACTAATTATATATTTAGAAAGAAGATAGTGACAGTGTACAATGGTGTACGAATTAGATAGGGAAGATGATTTTTTTGGTATTCAGAAGGCTATGGAAACACCTCTTCCTCGGCATATGGAAATTACAGCAATATCACGATCAAGAACGATGGTGAAAAAATATCGTGAAGCTTCAAATAAACGGAATGTTGTTTCAGAATGCAGGTCGGCTTATTTTGGATTTGTTCAAATATTTTTCAAACTAATTTCATTAAAAGCTAAACTTGAAATAAGCGAAGACTTAGGCAACCTAAGTACTCTCTTGATGTGCCTAGTACTGACTTCGTTAATTTAGTGTATTTTAATGGTTTTGAAGGGACCGTGATTGGTCGAAAGAAAATATTAAAATTCATAAGACTTTTTTTGTTATACATCTGATGTCTTACTACCTTGTTTTAATGACATTTTAGACAAATGATCTGAGTTGAATGAAATAATTTTAACAGCACAATCTCCACAATTGTCTGATAAAAAGCTAAAAATGGTCGAAAACACTTGTCTAATCGAGAGACATGGAACAGGCGGTGTTCTAGCTTCTATTCTTTCAAAAGTTAAAACATACTGAAGCAACTGTATCTGCTTAAAAATAAAGTCTTTATGGAAGTACGTCCCTCTCCAACTGTTTATCAACTTCCAGTATTTCCCGACGATGTTAAAGTTGAAAAAATTAATGGCATACCTCGATTAGTGTCTGAATTCCGAATGTTAGAGGAAAATAGTCTTTTAAGATCCATGGTATTAAAATATCTGATTTTATATGGTGGTAAGCGTTTCAGGACCGAATTCAGGTAGATGCGGTGATTAGAAATGACTGTATTGCTGTGCAAGGCTTTAACCTTTTTCTTATTTTTGAAGGAAATATCCTAGTATTAAAAGGACGAAAGGTCTTTCGGAATACGAAGTTCCTTCATTTGAGTTCTCAGAATGACTTAATTTAAATGATGTCGAGGACATATATTTGGTATTTGGTTAATATTGTCTCCTGCTTTCACCATGGGAATGAAGTTTTAAGGGAGTGTTTTATTAACGTGAGATTCACCACAAATTAGTTAAGGGTCAAAATCTCATTAGGTTCCTCAGGGGTCTGAATTTTATAATTTTTCATTTTGATATTTTTCCTTTAGGAGTGAACAGCATGCATTGGAAGAATCGTCGGATGATTTTGTCAAAGATTTTAATGAGGGTATCGAATTTGATGGCAATCAAAATAATCCAAACAGCGAGAATGCTTCACTTGTAAGTTTTTTATTAACTAGAATTACTTATCTTCTACTGAATAAAAGGAAGGTACAGTTCGGTAAGGTCTTCATTGATTTGAAGCTTTTACAGAGGTAATACATTCCGATTGGAATGGAAACACCAAATGTCTGTAGCAGTTTAATTAAAATGAACTTGTCGCGAGAATTCTACTTGGCCTATTGTATGAAACTGTTCTTTCCAGCTCTTCACTGTTATTGTTTTCGTTGTGATTTCCCAAAAGGAAATTTCTGTATAGACTAGATCCCCTACTGAAAAGAAATTTTTTTGTAGGCTTCGACGCAGTATATTTTTTTGAAGATGAAAATCACCAGTATTCTCCAGTATTACAGGAGATAGTGGATGTAAAGACGTATAAAGACATAGGTCTCAAAAAAATATGGGAAAAAGTTGAACCGGTATGGAAAATTAGCGACGAAGAGTTAGTTAATATGATGGCCAGTCGGATTATTTATGAGGATGGTAAGGTTTGACGCTGTTTAATTACTCTGTGCAACTGCAGTTCTTTTACGTAGCAGATTTTGTTCCTTTACTATTTCGAATTTAAAAGAAACATTTTGAATCCACACTTATTTTCAGAGGATCTTCTTGCATTTGACAAGCCATACCAGGTGGCTTATTCAAATGCTCCTAGCAGTCAACCCGAATTGTCACGTATTCTTCCCCAACTTTCTTCTCGAGTAGCACCTGGTATCGACTGTTTGCGGATTGTGAAACCCATTTCAAAACCTATTACCGGAGTAATATTGTTTGCAAAGTTTGCTTTTATTCTTTTTTTCTTCTCCCAGTCGTTTCCTTAATTTTTCGTAATGGAATAAAATGCGCATTTGCTAAAAGTTAGAGCTTTAAAAAATAAATATAATTAGGGAACGTTCGCTTCCAAATGTTTAATAGAAGGACTTGCTTTTCTGAAAAGTTAAGAAAATTCTTCTTCCTTGTAGAAATCAAAAGGCTCAGCAAAAAGTGGGAGCTTTGTATTCCAATGGATTAGTGGAGCAGTGCTATCGTGTCATCACAAATATGGCACCCGCGCATGAAAAGGCTATTATTAATATTCCACTTGTCAAGTGTAGGAAAAAAAATAGCAATTACATGGTTGGCTCTATTTTATTTATTTTGTTTTTTCAATTCGTGCTTTTTCATTTTATTTTATTTTATTGTTTTTGTTGTAACATGAATTTAATCATTCAAGACCTACGCAACTGTATAATGAAGGAATTAGTGCAGCTTCCATTCTTTCCTTTAATCGGTCGAATAACAATGCTAATTTATATAATATAGAAGATATTAGTTTGCATGTCCTTCGGCGATCCGAAAATGTGCGTAAGGTCGGCTGGAGATTAACTAATATAAAGTTGCAGTGTATTTAGTGAGAAAGTGTAGTTTGATTTTATATAAGTAGGCGAAAATTACGTATTGTTTTATTCATTGAGCTTCCTGCTGATTTAGATGTTGCCCCTGGGAGCTAACAGCAGCAATACAGTTATTCCATTTCTGGACGCCAGTACATATTATCGTGTTCTCAGACATAATCCCAGGAACCATACTAGTTATATGGAGTGCATCGTCAATCGTGGTGATTTTCCATATCTTGAAAACATTCATGTTTTGTGGATCGATGGGCTGGCTCTGTCTCTTGAACAATAAGAATATTTCACTTCGAGAAATTTTTCTTCATTAACTATTGTCTGAATCAGAACAACATTAACCTGTTCCGAAGATGGGATGATAGTGTGAAGCTTCCATACTTTGATAATACAAAAAATTTAAAACAATAGAGCATAGTTCTGAAATTGCAGTATGTGTTCTTTTGTTTGTTAGGGAGTGAGTTTCCTGTATATGTAGTTATTCTGAAATAATGCAAAAAGTTTTCATAAGCGTGATTGTAGATGTATCGGAGCAAGTACGCGCTCATCTTGGTATTGGGATTGCTTGTCCTATTATAGGTGATATAAAATACAATTGTAGTCGTCGAGAAGCAGGAAGAGGAATTCCACCACGACTAGCAGATGCTGCATTGCAAGATTTAAGTATCACAGGTAAATGATATAGTTTGCATTGTTCAATATTTTTTTTTTTTTTTTTCTGTTCTTCATCGTAAGTTTTACAGTCGTAATAATTTCCCATTGTTTGGAAGCAGTTTGTTAGCCTTTGCGTAACTTCACTATTTGTAACTAAAAGTCAAAATATGAACTTATTCTTGACTCTGAGATTCTTCGTAAACGCTCTGTATATATTATTGAAATAAATCTCAAGTAGCTAAATAAATTTAGATTAGTAGATTGCAACATATAGACTTCATTCAAGCTACTAATTCTGTCTATAAATTTCTCGATAAAGTAATGTTAATTGTTCCTCGTTCCAGGAAGTTCATTCCGTCGATTACCACTCTACATACATTTGAAAGAAATAGTCATTTCATTGACGAATCGAGGCTCAGAAAAAATTCACATTTGTGCTCCGATCCCTTCCTTTTTTATTTATACTTTAAACAAATTGCGGTTATTGAAGAAGTAATAAAATTTATCAATAATCTATATTTCTGATATGTTCTTTTTGATGACTGCTCATGTTTTATACTCTTATTTTTAATATTTAAAGGGAGCTGATTCATATTTCGGGATTAATTTTTAGGAAGTTTAAAAACTTTTAAGGAAGAATCAAATACAGGAAAGTGGAAATAAATCAGTACAAGATAACTTTAAATGTGTTGTACCCTGTCACTGAGGATTGTGATGAGTTATATTCCTGGGGTTTATCCCTCACTGTTTAGCCTAAAAAAATTTTCCTTTCAAAACCGTACTTTTCGTATTTCTTCCTACTCGTTTGTCATCTCAGTTTAATTTCAAGGTCAGTGTTTTTACGGCCAGAACGTTCGCCCCTTGGTTCTGATGTGCAATATTTTATAACTTGATTCTGGCTTTGAATATGTCCAATGAGGTTTAAAGTTGGTGGTCTGTTGCTTGATTTACAAATACCACAGCAGATTTGCTGTGCCAAATTGGATAATGAATTACCAGGGAAGGGATCAGTTGTCAAATGGAAAACTTCTACGCACTTTCTGATGTCCTTGCTTCATGCCATCCAGACAGAATACGTGAAACGAGCCTTACTAGTCTTTCTACGAAGAAACTGCAATATTCCAGATGATAGAGTGAGTTTGTTATTTGCTCCTTCTTAATAATGGGTTTTTGGTAACACAAGTAAAATTTGGGTTTATTGGTGTCTTGTACTTTCTTCTGCTTTTCGTAGTATTTCTTTAAAGCTTCTATATACTTGGTCACGACTCTGTTAATGGCGGCTAGGGTCATTTTTAAACTCACTTTTATTTAAGGTGCTCTGCATCACTGGATTGTTGACCTGAGTTGGCCGTACGTTTCTGGCGACCTCTAAATGGCCAATTCCAGTAGAAATTAATTTCATGTTTCAGACATTATTGGAGAAAAAGTTTTTTCCTTCAGACTGCTCTTCTAAAAATTTTTATATATTTTTGTTTAGAATGTATATTTGGTAATTCGCTTCCGCGACCCGTTGATTAGTGAAATTGACTATGAATGGTAAGCATAACTTTTGTCACCAGCATTTTTTGTTTATTCTGTTCTCAAGATAATTTTTTTTGAATAGGGTGGAACAAATGCTACTTAGCAGAATTGCTTTTATTATTGATTAGCTTAAGAAAGAAAATAAATGCTCTGAATTTAAAATTTAAAATGAAAAAATCCGAGATGAATATTTATACCTTGTTGTCGGAAAGAAGCTTCTAAATGAAACATATGTATATGAACATTTTTTTTTTCGCTGTTTCAGGAATTACAGGATTTCCACTATTTGTGTCAGAGGTTTGCAGTTGGAGAAATCGCTATGGACATTATCCACTTTTGGTGGGGCCTTATCAGCTATGGGTGATTATTACAAACATTTCGTGAGTTAACCCTTTGATTTATTTAATTAGTTTAGTTCTTTTGTCCGATTAGAATGTCATTTTATTGTGCGTATTGTTTTCACTTTTTTATATCAAAAATGGAATATTTTGGAACATAGCATAAAAAAATAAATCATAGTCACAAATTGGCACTCAATTTTTGTAGGCTGAAAAAGCAGAACTTGTTTCATATAGTCAGCTTCAACTTGCTAATAATATTGGTGATCCAGTTTTGATTTCACGCTGTAAGTTATATATTTCAATCAGCTTGATGCAGACGAATAGATATCGTGCAGCTGCGAAAATTATTCGGTAATTAATTTTTAAAAAGTATGTGTAGAGGAATTGCATGTAACCTGAGAATTGTTGCAAAATAAACAGCCTGTTCAACGATTGGACTGTTAAAAAATGATTTGGGGGAACTCAGTAAATAAGTAGTAAATTTCCAACTGATATATGGATCCTGGTGGATGTTTAAGATTATAATAATCGTCCTTTCTAATGAAATTAAACTTCGGAATCTTTCAAGTTCTTCAGTGAACAGTGGTCTTGATTTGCCGTTATCCTTCGAATAAGAAATTCATTGCGAGTTACATTTTTTTTACAGTCCATTCGTTGAACAGGCTGTGATTATATATAAAGATTTTTTCAGGTTTTTGAAACTTCTGAACGCATAGCCCTTATATCTGGACTTTTTAAATTCTGTTAACTTCATATTGTGATGAAATCACATAGTTTTATAAATAAGACGAAATTCTTTGCAGCCAACAGTATGGCGTTGCAAGGGCACTGAAAAATCAATTTTTGTTTCATTGCTGTGAAGGAGTATGGATGAAACTGCGGGGTATAGTAGAAAACGCCAGACAAAAGGGTCGAAATCCTGGCCTTATTTTGAATGGAAAATAGAACGGGTAGCAATAAATCAGCATTTGAACTGACTTTTTTTTCGATATTCCATGTAAATGATTCTTCTTCATTTGAACAAATTATGGTTTTACTTTTAATTGCTCTCATGGAATTGTGCAGTACCTTTTTACTTTCTATGATTAACTGAATAATCATAAATTTTAAGCACTTTTATATGTCTTCACATCGTGTATAAAAATTGCTCGATTTTAATGGGAATTTTAACTTTTTGCCGTGATCTACCCTCAAGCACAGGATGAAATTGTTTAAATGGTGGTGGTAAGCAACTCTCTGCAGACATGCGAAGAGAAGACCTAGAGGGATATTGAAGGTACAGTAATATTCATTCGTGAAACTTGAAGTGGGTGTATGTCATTATTTACTTTTTATATAATTTTTGATCTGCTCTTATCACAACAGCGTTTCCACTTTTTAAATAAATTAATACTTGATGGAACGTTTGCTTTCGTATGTATCAGTTCTATGTTGTGATTTTCAATATTAAAAAACGGATGTTGTTTTGTTCAATTTTATGTGGAAATTATGTTGTTCCCTTATTCTTATACCCGTTCTTCATCCGTGTTTTCGTTAAGAAAATTTCATATGTTCTTTTGAATGCTCTTTTGAATTAGACTCAATAATCGATTAGTTTTTCGAATTGAGCAGAATTTCTGATTGCAATATTTACGGAAGCTTTTCTGTACGTGATGTAAGCAATTGCCGGACTAGTTGACCTTTGAGTTTCCAGGACTCATTTTTTTTTTTTCTCTTCACAAGTTGCACACATAGTTCATTTGAAACAGATATGAGCGGAAGCGTAATAGATTTAGAGAAAGGAAGTTGAACTGATAGTATTGAAACAATGGAAAAGGATAATACCATAGACGAGGAAATGCACGAAGTGATGAATAATCTCAAGTCATTAGATAATGAACTTTACGAAGTCGAACAACTTTTCGAAATGAATTCAGATGAGAGACATTTGCCGTGTTTTGGCTTTCGCTTGATATTTTTTCTTTATTGTGCTAAATTTAGCAAAAAGTGTTTCGTTGTTAACAACACCTTGCCACTGCTAACACGTAAATTGTGAACTGGTTATGAAGAGTGAATAGATCTTTGGGTCGAAATTAAATTTTACTACCATTTGGTATAGACGTAATGGAACTGAAGGATGATGATTTTCCTGAGCTCTGAAAATATTTTCGGATTTCAACAATCAATGGGTATTTGATTTTTTCCAGTTATCGCTCAAGTGTGAAAATGCTTGTGTGGTAATGATAATTTCTCTGTATAACAGTTACTGGGATGATTATTGCTGTTTTTCTTTAAAGGCATGAAACTTCATTAAAAAAACACGAGTTGACTTATCCTTTCGTACAGTATGGTAAGATATGTTTTGGGGGGTTTGCGTTGCGACGCAGTTTTGTGATGGTCCTTTTTCTTACTACTACCAAGGATGTCGACTGTTAGTGCACTACTGAACTTCGAACAAATGTCAGAAAATCAAGAAGATGATTTAAACAAACAACTGGTAGTACTGCGACAGGTGTGTCAATCACTTATAAATCTTACTGTACTTGCTGTTTATATTTCAAGTCAATAACTTTGGCATCTGGCAATTCGTATGTTGATACTCGGTGATACTAGTGGTAGTGATGCATCTCGTGATAAAACCATCTTATCGATACTTCAAGACTGATAGCAGTGTGTGTTGTTTTCAGCAACATCGTGAGACCCTAAAAATGTTGATGGATATTGAAAAACGCACTCACATGCTGATATCACATTATTTTCATCCCCTTTTTTTTGAAATTAATGAAGTTTATTGGTTTTCTTATATTTATATATGCACTTGTTGACAATAACAAACGACATGCAGTTGAAACTATCAAAGCTTCAGGAGAAATTGCCGAGTGTGAATATTATAATTCCATGCCTATTAAACAATTTTTCACCCTACCTTAAAAAAGTGCAAATTATAGGGAATTTTTTTTTAAAAAGAAATGGCTTAAATGAAAAGATGGGGATGCAAAAAGTGTCCGGAAGAAAAGGAGAGAAAGGAGGAACAGGTCAGCCAGGAAAAAAGGGTGATAAGGATCCACTAGGTAAGGGCATTCATTGCTTGATTGTAGATTGAAAGAATAGTTACTATTCTGGAATGATTGCGCATTTTTTGATTTCCTTTTTGCCATAATTTGATGGTAGTCTTAGTGTTAATTTCTCTGTATTCATTCTTTTCCTTACTTTGGGGTTGCTTCTTTAACTTATTTGGATGATTTTGCTGCGAATTAATCCAGCAGTACGACACAATTCTAAGAGAATAAAAATTAAAAAACAAAACTGGACTTCTGAACTTCCTTTCAATGATGAACTGGATAAATCATAGTTTCAGAGTACTCTTGGATCAAAAGGTAGTGCTGGAGTGCCAGACAAAGCTGGCGAGTATGGTCATCCAGAAAAGCAGGTGAGAAAGACATGAATGGAGCAGGGACCTGAATGGTTGTGATGGTATTCCAAGATCGAAAGATGACCGAGAAAATTCAGGGATTCTGGAAAAACCGGCTAGGAATATCTGATACTTAAATTGTCCTCTGTTGTAATTATTAGAAGAAATATACGAGACGAACGAAGTGAAAGAAAAATCCAGTGAAGAGAATAAAATAATGGGATTTTAAACAACAAAGCCTTCCGACCAAAATGAAAAAGTGAGCAAACATAATAACAAATGTTTGGATATCTAATGCAAATACATTTAAGGAATATTTAGATTCCAAAACGAGAAAGCTAGGATTAAACGGCTTACCGGGTCAGTCGGGCGGGATTTGTGAACTAGGACTACCAGGAGCATGGGGGTTGTGAGGTATAGAAATATGATTTACAAGTAATGAAGAGGAAGATGTAAGTGACAATCCTTCTTATATCGTCCTCTTTTTTCTGAGCAGTGCTCGAAGAACTTGCAACAGGTAATCCAACGAGCCTGGATACATAACTCCTCGATCATGTAGACCAATTTAGATAAGAAACATGTCGTTTCCTTCTCGCTCATCTCCTAGCCAAACATACTTTTCTTGTTATATAAAAGTGAGTAATGCAGAAATGTAACTACAGAAACAATTAAACTGAAAAGTAATCACATCTGGGAAAATACACTGTTGGAGCAAATGTTCCAGGGATGACTACCTCAAAAGGATAGTATTGATATGTCGGAATATCTCAGATCAAAAGGAAGTCTGAGACATGATAGCCTCCCTGGATAATAAAAATAGCAATAGGAGAATCATGGGCATACTTTTACAGGACAGTAGTTCGAAATTAGGGATAGTATTTATTTTGTTATAAAATAAAATCCACTCAATTTCATTTACTAGAAATCTGTTGTGCATAAAAAATAATTTATTTTCTATAATCAATCAAAAGAATTAATTATGGTATGGCACTTTGATTTCAAGCTGGTTGGTAAATGATCAAAGTTACTGTATACTATCAGTTTGCACCTGTCCTCATCGTTCATGGAAGTGACAACATATGATAGAATCTTAGAAGGTTATCGGTTCGGAGAATATTCATTGTTATTATGTAAAGGAAGAAAAAGGTAGGTGATAGGAACTTAGAGCCTAGGTCTGTTAGAAATAAAGATTTTTTTTAAAGTAATCAACCAGGATGGGAGCATTCAAGTCACTAATTTTAATATATTTATGTGAATAACTAATATGTTGCTGTAAATTGCTTCAGATAAGATTTGAAATTTGGTAACACTTCATGTTTTGTTTTTTAAATGTAATAATGTAAGTGATAGTACATATGTTGTCGAACAAGTTGACTAATAAAGAAAATCATTTGTCAGCTTTAAATAATTTTAAATAGTTTGTCTTTAAAGCTTCCAAGGTGTAAAAACAAATATTCATTCAGCAAAAATGGAAAATCCAATTGTATCTTTGTATACAATTTTTAGATTTTATTTATGTGATCAGTTGCAATAACCCAAATATATCTGAACTTTAGCTTCCAAAAATTCATTACTGTATTCAAAAAAATTTGTCTCTCTTCGGAGAAATGTAATAAAACCTTCACATTAGTATTACTACCATTCAGTTATTTAAGAGTGTGAAATAGCAAATGAGTGGAGAGTAAATCTGCTGGACAGTTTAAACTTCTAACGGAAATGATATTCATTTTGGTGTTTATGAATTCTTATTTTATTATAAATATGTTGAGGAGAAATGATAGATCCTAATCGATCCTTTGTTCTGAAATCGGAGTTTTAAATATAAATATAGTGATGGAATCTTTGCGAAGTTTCTGATAACGAAAGAGTGCCAACAAAAACGATTTAATAATAGCCATTCATCAGAATATAAATCAGCTAGGAATATCAACGATTAATAATAAATCGGTAACAGTTGTGATCAAATGGAACATGCTTGAAAACAAATACTTACATGAGTTTTAAAAACTGATGGTAAATAAATGATACAGCAACAAAGTCATCTGCTAACCGTATTTTTCTTCTTTGATATATTCATTTTTTTTTTCACATATATTCGTTTCAAAGTTCGTTGCTTCTTCTTCATTATTTTTTTCAGAAAAAGAACTTTTTTCTTGAAGTTTCTTTTTTAACTTCTTGAAAGTAAGAAACTGCGCTAATGGTTTGCTAGATAGGTCGAATAATGTTAGGACAAGATTTAGAGAAAAGAATCATAGTCATAAATCAATCTTTCAAGCAGGTGGTTCCTCACTCTAATCCTTTCAATTCTTTCTTATTTGTTAGAACAGTCAAGGATCGCTTATTTCTCACAAGCTTTGAGGTAATATCTTTTTTTTTAAATTTTCTTGATAAAATATGATTAACATAGATAGTAATACTTTTTACGTAAGTTCACGTTATCTCAGTCATAGCGTCTTGCTTCTCATCTGAACATGAATTAATGTGAAGTTTCAATTTTCCTTTAGCCAGTAGAATTTTCGGTTATCAAGGCGGTTTCTACAGTATAAACTGAAAAAACACTAGCTGGATGGAGTAAACAAAGTAATTACTTGAAGCGTTCTTTTCTCTGATATAATTTCTTAGCAATAAAAAAGTCCCTGATATAATTCCTACCAGTTCGGTGCATGAGCTATCATGTTCCGAAAGGAAATATCTCATGCATTTCAAAAAGTGTATGCAACTTAATGCAAATCGATCATAAACAAGACTGGTAAATCATTTAATAAGTCTAGTCCGTAACTTCATCTCAGTCTATGCTTATGTATGAGGAATACTTGATATAAGTCAAGTCTTTTTTTCTTCATAGTTTCGCAATAAAAGTATAGCTGTTTTGGTATTTTAGAAAGAATGAATTCGAAAATATTCATTGCAATTTGTGGGATCGTATATCTGACCAAAGAAGTAGTGATGCAAATGGATACTTCTACGGAATACAGTAATATAGTGAGACAAGTGAACATGCAAAATGCTATCATCAATAATCTACAGAGAGTGAGCAGTAGTAATTATCAAAGCAAATAATAATGGTGATAATAATAACAATAGTTGCCACTATTACTAATTATTAGTAATAATTATTTTTGATTATTGAATTAATTATTGCCAATTATTAATAATGAAACAGTAATGGTAATAAAAGTGATGATGATAATAAGTAATAATAATAGTGGTAGTATAAAAAAGAAATTCTTCCTGATGAGAGATACAATGCAATTATTTTGCAATATTCATTTTTTGTCTTTTGATTTTCAAGAAAGTAAAAATAAACTTTTACAGAGACTAGATAAATTGCTGGAGGAGCAAAATATGCATGACGAAATTGTACATCGCAATCGAAATCAAGGTATAAGTATGGATACAAGTACTTGTTTAACTAAATATTATTAAAGTAAAGGCAGCTTCAAATTCATGGGTAAATGATTAAAACTTCATTAATGAAAGTCAAATGTTTAATATAACTTGATGACATTTTCTTAAGAGAAGACCAGTTGTAAATGTAAACCAGGACCGAAAGGAGCACCAGGACCTGCAGGGCCAAGAGGTGCACCTGGACCGCAAGGACCACGAGGACTACCAGGTACTACAGGAAACATCTATTTTCCATAAGTATAAAAAATAGCTCTTCCTTGACTGCCAATACTGTACAGTGTACATATTCACGGTACCTTATGAGTTTCATCTTACTACCTTCTCACCTAACCACTTTTTGCCTTGCTATAGTACTGTGCTTGATTACCACTGTGATTTGCAGCCATACTAGACGACGACGACACATGTTTGGTATTAGTTGGCAAATGTCCTACTGGATTTATACCGAATACAGATTATGGAGAAGTGCTACAACCATTGATAATGATAACTGATATACCGCTTCAAGTGTGCTGCAAAAAACTGATTTGATCATGTTTGTCACAGTTGAATATGATATGGAAATACATGAGATTAAAATGTGGAAGTTGACATATGCTGTTATTATGAACGATTACGTCTTAAGCTGATGACGTCGTATCGACTTCTTCAAACAATTCACTAGATACTAATGAAGATTCAACTTGAAGGATTTAGTAGTCAAAAAAATAACTTGTCGAAAGCCCACCCTGGACGGCTGATGTCATGCCAAATTGGGCAGAATACGGAAGAGTTGACGAGAGGAAGTGACGAACTGTACAGGGAATTCTTCGCGAAACAGTCCATTTTTGTTTTCTCAAACTGAAAGATAGTCAGGAAGACTTCTTTCCTTCCAAGTTTGTGTGTATTTCTATGTTGCGACGATTTCAAGTCCAATATCTACTAGCCTTAATTTTCTGGAGTTTGAAAACAATCAATCGAATGTCCACTCTACTTTCCCAACTTTAAATTGGCGCAAAAAAAGCTTGTCGTTGGGACGATACGGGCCGCTTTCTCTCTGCCTGAAATGATGCTATCCAATGCCATTATGGCCAAGAATATGATGTGTTGAAAGTTGTTTTCTAAATTGGAAATCTGATGTTGGGGATCTTTATTTTGGAAATTAAGGCGTGAAAAACAGATTTTAAGATTCACACACTTTAATAACCATAATCAGGCGAGGCGTATATATCGCGTGTCATCGGGATGTGTAGGTGAATAACAAGATAAAGACCGAAAAAGAAAAAGTATAGGAAGGGGAGTATCACTTTCGTGTAAACTTATTTTCACGCATTTCTCATCTATTTCCGAGCCAAATCTCCCATTTTAGCACTGCTTTTATAAAGAATAAGTGTTAAAAGAAGTAAGGATGCATATTTCACGTTCGTGGAGTTAACCTGAAATGTTTGCCGGTAATTTGCACGAGAAACTGCAGAATATCGAACGTGAGGAAGATTTGCCGAACGCAGTTATTGTTACCAACGTACCGTCTGAGGTTTCCCTCTTCAGTTATTCAAAGTTCTACATATAGGAATATTTTTTGAATAGCTCATTGCGAAACATATTCCGAAGGACATCTGGGCAAGTTGATGAAAGAATTGTAATAGCCGTATAATAACAACCGCATGTTTCTGAAAACATCACTAATCAGTTAAAAAGGATTTTGACGACTGGACTTTTTCCTGTCACTCACATCTTTAGAAATGCTTCACTGAGAAACCCCGTCAACCTTTTCTCACCTGCATATATTTCTTTTCGCCTACCCTACTTTCTCTGTACGGAACTTAGCAATGTATTTTCATTGGGTTTTTTTTTTCATTCTGGAGATAATTAATTTTTACGGAGTTTACGGGAGCTTTTTTTCAGGTATTTTCGGTTAGCCAACAGAAGGCAAATTTCTCAGATCTCTTCACTCAGATTGAATCTAGTTGTCGCTTTGATTTTTTACGAAGTTTTCGACGAGTTCGGGTTACTTTTGAAAAACCCGAAAGTGCAACGACTGCAAAGTTACTCACACAACATTTGTCATTCAATGGCACCATCTTGAAATCGTTTTTCGCTCAAGTACCAATTTTTACTTGAAATTGATTGCAGCACTGGTTATTGTCGGATTACACGACCCACCCACTATTATTATTATGTTGGATGAGACAGATGTCCAAATTTTATTTTCGAGGCTGAAAGAGTCGCTTGACTTTTTGAAATGTCTTAATACCTATATTTTCCATGTTACAATCCTTCATGCCGAAGACTTCTTGGATAGTTTCAGACACAGTGTCAAGGAGAGAACCCAGACATTCCGTAGATTAGTGCAGATTTTTGCTCACTCTTTCCAGTCGTTCCTATTTTTACAGAGGATTCGATTGCGGAACGCATCTGATGACGGATTATTGAAATTACCACCGTTGGATAAGCAGTTTTTGATCTCGCCACCAGCTTCACCGCCGGTCGGTTGGGAGCAAAGTCACGAAATGGCTCCGGTTGTGTGCAATTTTGACTTGATGGCTAAACTTGCTGCACTCACCGTAGACGACACCTTCGAGGCCTAGTTTCCTTTTCATATGTTGATAGCATGTTAACCAGTTTGACTCCATTACTGATCAGCAAAGTGACCAAGTACGGAGCTACAGTAATATATTAAGACATGCACGTTGATAAAAATATTTTCAGGTTTATGAAGGTGATGAGGATAAGCCAAAAATTGTGATACATCCCGCGAACGAGGAAGAAAGCAGTTTTATCCCTGCTCAGTCAATGATGCCTAAGACTCCGCGACCGCCTAATACAGCTGGGTCTGTACAGGAAGAGTACACTTGAATCAACTGCACTTCTACTCCTGACTTTATATATTTATTATGAATCTAATCGTAACATTTTATTATTTTACAACAGACATCTCCATTTGATTAAATGATAAACAGTGTTCCCAAATTGTCTCCATTGTTTGGAACAGTCCGTCCTGGATTATACAACTACTGCTAAAATTCATAACCTTTGTGACGTACAACAGCTGCCTGATGAATATTGTTGAATTAACGGGGAAATTGATATTCAAAAAACTTCCAAAGCTTATCGACAACCAACTAAGATGTTTTTTAAGCTTTCGTACAAGCTTTAAAATAATCTAAAATATCTGGTCGTTCCCTGGTTCCTTGACGATGGCTAAATCAGTCTTGGAATGAATTTAGCAGAGTGCTTGAAGGCTGTAACTAGGGTTAATAAATTTTAACTGGCTGTGAATCTTCGTATGAAGATATTTCTTAGGGCAAATCTACTGGCATTTGAATATTTTATACGACTTGATGCAAGGATGAATGGTCTAAACAGAGGCTAAACCCAGTTTTTTATTTCTTTTGCAAGGGAAGTAGTATTTAATTATTTATGTCTTAGACGACTCCTTGCCAACTCAACCCATCTTTCAAACATCTGAGTCATCCCAACAAATCTCCTTGGTTTAAGCTATTATTGAAGTAATGGTAGTTGCAGACATCTTGAACACGAAATGTTTATGGCAAAAATAAGCAGAACGGATACTGAATAAGGCCTAGTTATGAAAAATTGTGCAGCAAATAAATTGTATATTTTATTCAAGAAGTTAAATTTCTTTACAAAAAATCACGGCACTCCTTACATTATAATAATACCGATGTGAAGGATTCCGTCCGTTCGGCAAGTAGTTTTGAAAAAATGAATATGAGAGCTTTCTCCCATTTCTCTCCACTTTCTCCCTAGATACCTTCCAGAAGCAGTGACGAATTCAGATGGAATCGACAGAACGGTACTTGTGACAGTTCACAGCATACATAGCATGTGAATACCGAATAAAATTTTGGATGATGCGCTTCCAGTTTGAACGATTCTTACTATAAAGATTAAGGTAAATAGCCATTACTATTAGCAAGCCACCCCATAAATACTGTACAGTAAATGGTTTTGAAAAGAACAGGAATGATAGGGCGATCGTTACGGCTTTCCTGGCAGTTGTTACAGTAACGGCAGTAAGTGCTCCTTGGGTACGTATCAAGCCTAGTATTGCATTAAGGCCAAGATAGCCAGACATTGAAAACAGTACACCATAGCCATATGTTTGTACTGGATGCTGAAAAATTTAAAACTTGGTGGTTCAGGATTTCCATTTGATTATGCTCGAATATTAAACAGGATCTTGCATCAATTTTTGCTCTCAAAGATGGTTTAAAGCTTATTTTCTGGTAAAAATTACTTTTATGGTGACAAACATAACATATTTGGGAAATTGCACTAACAATATTATTTTAATTTCTCTGCCTGATAAAAATATTGACGAGTAGCAAAAAGGTAACCTTAGAGAAAAAATAAAATCCATCCAAAAAGTTGCCGTAAATCACTAAGCCGAGAAAAATATACACGAATCCAATGAAATAAGAATAGAGAATCTGGAAAATTCGGTTCAACTGTTTTAAAATTCTTTTTAAAAGGAATTAACTTAAAGAAGGTAATGACTCATGCTGAAAAGTGTTTCAGCGAATCTGGATTAATGTGGGTTTTTTAGCATTATTTTCGCAATGCAAGTTTACGGGATCGGAAATTCTAGGACTCAGTTGCTTGTCATATCAGAGGGAAAAGAATCGATTGTAATGAAAAAGCAATAAGGAAGTCTCAGTAAAAATTTTTAATTCGATGGAATTACCGATCTAATTGGAACCTGACAAAGTATCACAACGTATTGACTTATTCGCAATCTAACCAGCGAGGTGATTAGTTTAATGGAAGCACTCTATAGGAGGTAAGTTCTATAATACAAATCTATGTCTGAGAGCATTAATCTTTCCATGATATTAGCCGATTGAACTCTAATTCACTTGTGAACTTATTAGTCGTAATATCTGCCTACCTCAAGCATCAGAAAATATGTTAATATGTTTAATTCTGTAAAGAATCATAAGCTATTAGTAGGGAAAAAACCCAACCATTTCATTGTTCGTAGCTCTGTAAATGTGTAAAGATTTTTCCTGAATATTACCAATTACAGCATCAAAAAGTAAGGCAATTGAAATCATGGCATATCCAAAAGGATTGAAAATCGGAGATACCGCACTATCGCCTAAGACGAAAATAACAAGACCGAAACTCATCAAACATGCTGCTGTAAAATCGATCCATGAGTACTGCTTCCCTGCAAAAACTATACACGTATATATTATAAAGGAAAGAAAATTTTAACAAAATTGTATGCTATTTGATTTAATGCAATATTTCGACGTATGTTTACCTAAAAAAGTTGATCACCAATTACAAGAAACACTTAAAAGTGACAAATGGAAACACTTACCTTGAATAATAATTCCACCGATTAAAACAGGTACCAACTTACAACATTTGAAGATAACTTGTGTCGGGTAATTTAAATAACCAACGGCAACATTCGAAAAGCCTATCGTACCCACCGTAAGAGTTGATATTTGTAAGTAAATGTGTAATGGAATTCTTCTGGAAAAATAAGCAAGACATCACAAGATAACAATATCCTTTTCCACATTTCTTTTTTTAGTTGCTTTCTTTATCATTCATTTAAAATGACTGATTAACGACGAAGTGAAATTAAGCTTCGGTATTCATGTCTTTAATTCCACACTTCTAATAAAAGTCTACAGGTGATTTTAGGCATTTGAAAATTAAAAGAACATAACAATGATGCCTTAGAAGCAGCAAATTATTTTCAAGATATTCAGTAGCTGAAATGAAGATGTTAGAAAAAAGAAAAAACTCTTTGCAAACAAAATAGAACTGAATTGAACCAAAAATCCATGCCACCAATAAAGTTAGTAAACTAATTAGTAAGAAAAACAGGAGTTTTCATTTATTCTCGTGCTCTGAAGATAAGCATAAGAATTAGGCAAGGTAGTTAATCACTATTTCAGTCAAGCACAATATTCTGCATGACTTCAGAAATCCACTAATACTAACCAGGTCATGCACATCAAAAAGTCTGCCTGCAAGACAATAACCAATAGCTTATCCTGGGGGTGGATTAAATGGGATGACTTGATGATAGATATTCTGAGCTTCATTTTGATGACCTCTATAACACCTCCGCATTCAATATAGATTCGTGTCATTACCGAGAAATACGTTGCAAGGAACGATCCTGCTCCTTCAACTAGTCAGCAACGGTCCCGAGTATTACTATGGTTTTCTACAAAAAGGACAATAACGACATAAAATTAATAGGTTTCCAGCATCATCGTTTTCTTTTTTCGTCTATGAAGAAAAGGCTTTAAATGATAGGTTTTAGCAAAACATGCATATTCTTTATTTGAATTTCTCAATAATGGAAACAAAATCAGTACAGTTTAATGTAGGCATTTACTACATCATTCTTCTGACTACCCATCCGTCCCTACTAAAACTGTTATACCACTTTTAAGATAACAGTTAACCAACTTTAATTAGAATTTTTTACGAAATTTTTAAAGTTATAAACTTTCGATTATAACTCATTGCCACTTTTACCCCTTACATATTTCTCCCCTGCCCTTCTTTGTTTCAGTTTTTCCTTATTTTAATTCACAATTTATTTATGTACTTCCTCTTCTAAAGTTTCCTCAACTTGAATGAAACATTATATAACTGGAACCAACTTCTACATATTCCTTCCAAAGGTCATTAAAAAAACTACAGCTTACCGCTGATCTTTGGTAGCGTAACAAAAACTTTCCAACAAAGCCATTGCGGAACAAACCAAAAACTGAATCAGTGTTAAATGCCACCCATACAATTCCATATCATCCAATTTAAACATTAATTCCTAAGAAAGAAGCTTATGAATATTGAAAAGCTTCCATCCAAATCAAGAGTCAATATGCCCAAGAGAAAAAACAAACCTGAACAAAGCCATAAATAATATAAAAAATGAATACTGTACAACAAAGTATGATGAACTGTAATCCTTCTGACCTGAAATAATTATGTGTATAATTTCCTGTGAAGGATAGCTGGATAACGAAAGCATGGAGGAACGAGTTCTCCAACTTAATCATTAATAGTTAACTTAATAATTAAATTAAAATATAATATACTTAGAAGTAATATC
Source organism: Setaria equina (assembly GCA_003012265.1). Taxonomy (NCBI): domain Eukaryota; kingdom Metazoa; phylum Nematoda; class Chromadorea; order Rhabditida; family Setariidae; genus Setaria; species Setaria equina. The sequence goes on from PQVD01001342.1 coordinate 22,948, forward strand.
AATTCCCATCAGCATAATTGGTTCTGCACGTGGTACCGATAAGTGTAAAGCATTCTTGTTAGTGAAAGGTGACGTCTGTTGGGATAACATTGAATATGGCGAGGAAGGTATCTGAAACAGAACATTCACTTCGATCGAACATAAAAATTACATCAATTCGGATAAGTGAGACGCAAAAATTAAAGAACAAAACCGCGGGTTTCGACGGTTTTGTTCTTTAATTTTGATTTTATTGATTCTGTAATATATGGTAAGTAGTAATTTCTTCACAAAACCGAAAACTGGTCCTAATTTTTATAATCTAATCAACTCACAGAAAACATTTCATGCATTATTTTCATTACTGGACGTTTTAAGCCGAAATAATAACATAAGATTAATAGATACCAAGCAGAACGACGTTAAAGACAGTTGGAAGCTAAGGAAATGCATGAAAACAATGATAACTGTTTAAAGCAACCGCGGTCAATGTTTCGATGGTTAGGAAGTAGTGAAATCCACTGTTTAATGAGAATACAGAACAGCGAAATCATGCTTCCTTGATTGTAATATATATATTCAGTGATGAATCCACCGATCACCCCGTTTCGGATCGGTATGAAATATACTGAAATATGGTAGGTAACGAATGTATTACACCCTATAGAAGTTTCAGTGAAAAATTATCTACACTTACAAGCACCTTCTTATATGCAGAAATCTCCTTTAATTTCGAAATCTAACACTATTAGTCATAGTGGAAGCCAGAACTGTAAGTAGTATGACTGATTCATTTAAGTTAAAATCATGATTACTAAACAAAGCATGGAACCTTCCTGCACAAAAAAAAAGAGATCGTTTTAAATTTTTCGAAAACAATCGTTCAATTCAACAAAGGAAAATGATCAACTGGAGAATGAGTGTTTCGGCCACTTCTAGTGTCACTTCTCAAAGGGCTACTTCAATAAAATTACTGATTGAGAAGAAAGAGGAATAATGATTTGGTAATTCATTAGTAGATAATTACGGGTAACTTTCGTTTTGATTCGATACTTCTCTCACATATCACTTGACTTGTTGAATTCAATACATGACAGGGTAAAAGTGCACCATATGGCAAAAAACATTTAAGCCGAGTGTTAAGCACCCATTTATTCATTGCAAAAATTACAACAATTCAATTAAAAAACATGAAAATGATAATTTTCACCCGCTCAAGAACACTATTCTTCCATCACTGCGTGATAATTCAATATCTTCACAGTTTTTCGTTGTTTATCATGGTAATGCAATACAGGAACCTAAAATAAAGCTCCCGGTAAATATTTTTCCGAAGCGATTCAAGAAGGTAAATTAATTCTCGACATTTCGGACGTCATACTGTAAACAAAAGTGAACATGCCAGCACAGTTATGATGATTATAAATTTACTATTACTAGTAAAAATAATCACAATAATACTGTACGGATTAGTGGTGGTTGTAATGATCAGTAATGATGAGATTCAAAAAAAAAATAAATAAATAAATAAATGAAAAACAAATCTATCTTGATTAAAGCTCTATTTCCTGAAGGAAATTAAGACTATATCAATGGATTAGAATGTGATTACCGTATGTTCTAGATTAGGATGTGAAACGGTAAACTTACAATATGTATAATACGATGGAATCGCCTGTTTGTTTATTAAGTCTTCTCTTCCCAGCAACTATATGAATACAATCCTCAGCCTTAATTTACTTCTTCTGGGCTTGCATAATCTATCTCTGGTTGTTGGATCATGAAAATTTCCTCCCAACACTCATCAAATGGTGGTAATATCCTAAAAAACCGAACTCATTAGATCCCCAACTAAAACTGTTTTCCGTGACTTCAAAAAAGCTCTTCAATAAACAAAATTGGTATTTTATGCAAATCATCTCATGCAATTAAAACATATTTAGCAAGCAATCTTAGTTTCACGAGCACCGTTGTGTATTACCATACTTCTTCTATTTCACGAAGGTTGACGTCCTTACACGACCCACTTATAATTTGTAGTTATTCTTCCTTGCGTTGATCTTATCACACATTATTTAACCGCTCCATAAATGCTGGAATCTTCGTAGTCCATACGAAACATACCTCTCATACGCATATAGTCTCCTCCTAATGACCAGATCATCGTTACAACACCTATTTTAATAACCATCAAATGGTATACCTCGAAAATTCAACTGATACAAGACGAATAAGAAAACCTGGTTATTTCACTTGTTCCAAAAGAAGAAATTAAATTGTAACGAGTAGAATTATGCATGTGTAAGGTATAGATTAAGAAGCAAAACCTGTAGCGCATTATTTTGCAAGCAGTAGCACAAAGGATTTTTTAAAACGAAAAAAAAAAACAAAACTTAACTGCAAGCAGTAGAAGTCAAAGTCCACTGCATATCTGGATGAACAAAATTTGATCACAGAAGCTGTCTAGTTGTATTATACGAACAACTAGTTTTAATCCTTTGTTCAGAGATTCCGCCATGCCACATGCCGCCAATAATTTTGCAGTGTTGTCGTTGTACAGCTAGAAATGACAACTGCCTTAAGGTTGATGGCTCAAGCGGAATGAACGCTATACCGGTCGAACATATGAATGCGAACTGTGTTTTTGAACAAGCCTGTAGAAATCTTGTTTCCTTAGATAGTAATTACCATACTGCATCAAAGTATGAACTAAAAAAATTCCATGTAAATGTTAGACCATGTGAACCCCCACCTACAGCCAAAAGAGTTTATATTGGAAAAAATATATGTATAGGAACTTGATTCTGAAAAAAAGCACAAGGTATGTTTTGTGTCAGTGAAACATTTATTTTTCTAATGGCAACAAGAATATATAAGCTATTAATTCACTGAATGGTGTAACAGCAAACGATGAGAAAGAATTAACCAATACCCCATAGAATCGCAGCTGAATGTGCATGGGAAGACGATATTTGCCCGCTGGTATTACGCGATAAACTTTTTGTTCATCATCAAATACGATATGGTAAAAGGTGTGATGTGAGTGACGGAAAATCTGCAAAATGAAAAAAAAAAATCCTAAATTTTTTACACTTCTCTTATATAAAACTGAAACTAAATAAAAATCCATGAAGCTATAGGTCCTTTTTTCCTATATGTAGATGTGACGCTTAACGTATTGTCAAGCATCAATACGGCAAAAAAAAAAAAAAAAAAACAGTTGTATTTATAATTTCTCCTCTTTCAATCCATTAAGTTCCTAACTCATTTTTCACTGAAATAAACTTTGATCCAAACTCCCTTATATTAGGATAATTCACGCTCACAACAAGGAGCTGCAGTGCAGCAGAACTAAGCGTACCAGATAAATAAGGAACCTTTGCAATGCAGATACCCTCACTGACGTAAAAAGTAAGTGGTGATTCGACAGCTCCCATTCGATGTACTGTCTGCCCATATGTTTCACATATACCTCTCACTCGTAGTAGATTCAACTGTAATCAAATAAATATAAAGCTTTTTTAGCAAAACTTTAAAGAAAATTGGCTCCAGCTACGGACTTATATAGTTACGACGATTTACGGATAATGTAGAGTGAAGCTAATATGAATCGTTGCCAACAATATTTGCAGCAGACCAATTGAAAATGAATTTGTCGGCTAGCATGGTCGTTGTGTTAATTTATACAAAAACAAAAAAAAAACCCAAACAAGAATATATTTCCCGCTTCATGTCAACAGAGTTTCACTAATTAAATTCAAAACCAAATGACTAACATCAAAAGTAGTGTCTGATGCTGGCGAATAGGTGCTCCAGGAATTACTTTCTCCATTAAAAACAACAATATCATGATTATCCCGCAGTCTGAACACCTTTCTTTTATCACCATCTAAAACAATCGGGAAACGACTACATCTTCCCTCATTTTCATCCGTACCGATTGTTTCACTGGTGATTATAAATGTCATACTATCCTGAAACTTCCAGAGATCATATTTTATACAAATAAAGCGAAAAAAATTTCTATATTTATAGAAATTTCAGAAAACAAAAGAAAGAAAAAACCTCAAGAAGTGTTATTTTCCAAAACGGGATTGGTCCCATCACAACGCTTCTTTCATACATATACAGTTGTTTTCCACAGCCTAGTACAACATTTTCGAAGAAAACCTTGTTCTCAAATTCATTCCCAGATATTTCATTCAGGTTAAAGACATCGTAAGCACCGCTATCCATGTATATCCGCAATATCGATATACGCGGTACATCACATTCCTATAAAAAAGAATAACGCAGTTCTCTTCCTCGAACTAGTTAATGCTTGAATAGTGAAATAATAATCAAGGTTAAAAAGTAATTTACCCTTTCCCGACACTACATAACAATGAAATGTTTGTAACTCTTTTTAATTCTTTTTGATACTAAATACTTTACAATTCCTAAAATTTATATATCAAATTATAGCTATTTCATAGTCACAGACAAGTATCTTTTTTCCTCATTCACTATGGAGAAGTTCTTTTATTTAGCACTTTCCTTAACCCTGCTTTTATGTCCCTTCTTTTTCTACTTAAGGTCCAAAGAGCTCGTCAGAGCCAAACTTACAAATAATGCAACAACAAGAGCGTAGATGAACGGTTCATTGGGTGACAAGGCGTAAAAGGAATAGAAAAGCTGGATAAGCGGGAAGTCGAGTAATTTTGACCAAGAATTAGGGATAAATGAATGTATAGACCATATTTGGATGCGATCAGTACACCACGGTGAAACATATAGTTGATGGCCCCAAAAACCGATTTTCATGAGTCGGTAATTGCGTAGTTCAGGAGCAATCCCGAAAATACGCATTTTGAATTAAATACTTCCGATAGCACTTGTCTCCTGGATTAAATGAACCAACAGAGATTGCTAATAAAAATAAGAAACCATTATCATGTTAAGGTTTGAAAAATTCACAACATTATATCTCTGTAATCGTGAAAATCACTATTAACATAGATTCTTCCTAAGCATAGTGACGGGCAAATTACACCGCACCATACCGACCGACAAATCTCTGCACCCTATATCGAAGGTATAAAAGACTAATCAGCGAGAAAATGGAAATCATGAAAAAAAAACCGGTCCATGATAAGGTAATCTGCTGTTATAACGGCGATAATCACAAATTTTGTCCCTTAACGTCTTCCAACCCTTTTCAACTGTGTGCAACAGTTGAACAAATGTTGAAGCAATAATCAATTTAAAAATTTGCTGGCAATGAAGCTGACATTCTGCAAAGATGAGAACTAATGGGCGAATAAACACTCCTCCAAACTGTTTACCACTTTTCTGTATCCACAAAAACATGAGGCAGTCTGATCCAGAGACTTCAACCAAGACGTTTAAACAGATACACATCACTCCGATCAATAGTTCGTTAAATCCAATCCAACTTATTTGTAATATTTCAGTTACAATGCTAAAGAAAATGATATATTACACAAAACACTGGCAAGCAATTGTTACTTTGCAGTATAAATGAATTAATTAGAATGTTACAGTTTGTAACCAAAAAACCAATTCAGATAGCTAATACTGGAAGAGTTGATGACTTCATCCTTAAATAAAGAAAAAATATTTCATTATACTGTGGCACTTCTTTTGAAGGAATTATACACCGAATTATTATTGAACAAAACCTGATTACAAAGTTGCTGAAATTTGAAGAGTACGCACTAATTATTAGATAAATCTATGAGACAGCTTGCTTCCTAAATGACTGTAAAAATGGTATCCTTGCAAGTCTCTTACTGCACAAACCTAGGCCTATGGCATTTGCTATGGATTTATTATGGACAGCTTCCATAGATGAATCCTCTAAGTTTTCGAAATCGTAGACCACTGCTTCGTTAACCTCTGTTTTTTCCTCGGACCTGATTGTGGGGAAGAAATATAACAAAACAGTGGAAAGGAAGGGTTTGCCAACCAAATAAACCTAGTTCTAAATACTGAAAGAATCCTAGCAATTACCAACAAAAAGCTCACTGGAAACCTAAGCCAAATAATTATTTACTTGCCTCTCCTGTGATTACCAGTATAATTAAAACGCACCTGTATATTAGCAGAAACACTGTATAGACTACAGCCAGAAAATTTCAAGGATGAACCAATTATTTAAATTAAAGGCATTACAAATATTTCATACATATTTTTCTCGAAAGAAAAACGCCGATTTCTCTCAAAGAAAAATAACCTTTGGCTATAGCGGCTATTTGCTATTAAATAAGCATCTAAATCAACTGAGCAGTTTGCAAGAATTAATACAGTTGAAGTGAAGATACTGGGAATTCGCTCTACAGAGAAAGTTTTGGAAGGATAAAGGAAATTCTGAGTGGAACAGCTATAAGTGGATATGAGAGATGTCACGGACATTAACATAACAAATAATTATTTCAAATTATGTACATTAAAGCATATCTAGATCATAACAGCATACAAGGTTTCCAGAAGGGCGAGCTCTCAGTGCTTCCCGTGTTAAACAGGATCAACATTCCGATTCAATTTTTAGGAATGAATGTCTTCCTTCACAAAACTTGAAACTGAGGTAAAATTTTTTGACATAAAAAGCAGAATCATTGAAAGAAGCTACTGTAAGTACTCATTTGTCATTTCTCTATCACACACTGGGAAAGAAGAAGAATCTTCATAAGTGAATCTTCAAGCAATTGGTCCATTAATTTACGGCTTGACATCATTTGAAGAACCATTATTCAAATGCCTGCGTGCAGAAGTTGTCATTTAGAACTGACGTAGTCATCCAAAAGCCACCATTGCTTTAATTTAGTAATACATTCAGACGTGCCTCATCTCTTTCGCTGTAAATTGCTATGCACGTAATAACAAAATTTCATGCTGAAGCCGCAAAACATTGTAATAACAAAATTTCATGCTGAAGCCGCAAAACATTGTGAAACAAAAGAAATCAGAAAAAGAAAAAATAAGCTAAAAAAAGAACCGTTTGCTGGATTTCACACGTAATTTTGAATAACGCATAACATTCGAAGATATATTGGCCACTTCATCCTGATATGAGAAGAATAAATTCAGCATCTGAGAGTTCCCGGGCTGTAACTTTCAATTTAACATTGTTAGATTTATGAAGCAGTAAAAAGAATAGTGAAGTATTGCCTATTTCTTGATGAGGATTAAAATTTTTTGAAAAACTTGAAAACGAGTAACGCTGGTACTCTACTTCCAAAAAATATGAAAATTTTACTGATTTTGACACAACGATGCAATGCTAACCAATAAGGACTGGTTAATCATTGACAGCACAATATACAGCGATTTAAATGAGTATTCAGAACATGAATACAACTAAAATCAAACTGCGGTTAAATCATCATCTACAGTTTAAATATTAGCAGAACCGAAAACTTCGAATGCAATACCTTATAAAGTGCTTGTCGTGGTGGATTACACGCTCGCATGTTGTTTCCAGTATAAGCAATGCATTTTAATTGCCAATCACCTACCTCTTCATTCCACCAAACAAAGCGTTCAATGAGTTCTAAGAATTCCGCTGGCACATAGTTTTCTGCAGAAAGATATAAGCACAGCACTGTTTATGCAAGGTATGAAACTTTGCTAAGGAATTTAATCAGAAATACGTGAGTCCAGTATCGGAAAAAATGAAGCAAAAATGAAAGAGAAACCAAAGTCAAGAGACCTAACACATTAAGAAACAATCACAGAAAGTAGTACGCAGCATTTACGTTAATTTTATAAGTGAAAAAAGAAATGCTGAAGAAAATTTATGAGAGTATCCAAGTAGAAAATAACAACAATCCTGAACGAATCCGCAGATATCTCAATATCCCATGAATTCACATGCAATTCTAGTTTTACATCATTAAATGAATTCTCTACCACTGTCCTTTCTCAAACTTTCTAATATGCATATATTTCCTTTTTATTTTATTCTAGCGCACTTTCGTATGGTAAGTAAATAGCAATAACGCTCACAACCCTTTTTCTTATTATTCATTACAAAAAGCAGCTAAAAACTAGATATCGATGAGTGTAGGTGATAACCTTCAATACAATTTTTTTTTTCTTAATTCAATGCAACCACTGTAGAAGCTACTCACCAATAATGAGCAGTTGTAAGAGTAATTCGCTACGAAGTTGACGAATACTATCTAAAAGACCTTCCATCTCACGCTGGTGTTCCATTTGTACATCAGCTAATTCATTTTTTGCAGCATTCAGCATACTCCAAACCTTTTTCAGCTTTTTTGTTTTTCCATGTGCTTCTTCTGTTAAGGTACTGTATTTTTCTTCTAAATCAATCCTGTAAATGTAATTGGATATCAACAAAGTAACTTTTTATCATCAAAATCCTTTGTTGATGTCACTAGCTACAGTGATATAAACTGAAATGTTTTTGCATTTCATATTTTAACATGATATGATATATTTCAGAGAAAAATTTCCGTTCTACCTTAACTCAAAAAATTTTTTATGGATAAAAAGTAGTACCTCTATATAATACATGATTCAACAGTACCCTTAAAAAAAGTTGGAGAAATTGCAAAGAAGACAATTATACGGAAAGGATGAGAAAAATACAAAATTTTCATTCTATTCCAAAATGCTAATTGTCCTATCAAAACGAACCTCTCCTGATTTTTTTCTGCCAGTGCCTGTTTTAGCTGTGTCTCATTGGCACGCCCACGTTCCAACTCAGCATTACTTTGATCCAGCAATCGGGCTTGCTTCTCTGCTTTTTCAAGCATATTTTCACCACCAACAATAAGCTTTTTCTCAATTTGTTTCAACTTACTTATCAACAAATTATGATCTCTACGAGCACGAGCCAATTCCTCCTAAATTAGCAGTCAACATGAATTATTACATAAAATCTGAAACAAACCGAAAATGTGTTCTCCATGTATTTGCATAGTTAAACACAATTATACACAGTTTCAATATATTACGGAATTTTATGGGTAATACGAAAATATTATTACGTATTAACCGCTCAGAACTAGAAAGAATAAGTTAAAGAATCTTTTTGAAAAAATAGATTAAAAAATTTGAAAAAATTAAAAATAGACATAATTATAAGTATTTGTAGAACCTCATACAACATGCAATATAAAGCACATAACGCTGAATGAATATTCTGCAATTGTACCTCTTTAACATGAAGTTCTGAGGTCAACGTTTCACGTTCTTCATCAGCTAGCCCCTCCTCTTTTTGTAATTCATTTCTTCTAATTTCAATTGTCTTTTCTAGTTCCTCGATGCGATTACTGTAACGATTTCTGGACTGTTTCCCGTCTTTTTGCTGATTCAATTCTTTTGCCTCTTCTCCACTTCCGCTTGATTCTTCTGTAACTACTTTTGAATCCATATTAAAAAAAAGGAAAAAAAAAACCCGAAAATCTCAGTACACTGAGGATTTCGTCGTTCTGTGAGAATTGGGTTATTTACAAAACGAAATAAAACCCTTCAGCGCATCTCCACAATCCGTCAAACCTTTTTCGAGTAAACGTTTAAGATGCTCAATTTCCAGTTGGAACTTCCGCAACAAAGCATCTTTTGGGTCCTCATTAATCCGTGCCACATTCTGAATATTTTTTGCACGATTTGCATATCTTAACGTTGAAACTGTTTCGTCGTAATTATAGGAAGCAGGACCGATATTGGCAAACTGAAATAAAAGAAAAAGTATTCTTTTCTAAAATTGAAATCTTAATACAATAAATTCAGAACTCGAGTCTTCAGACTAGAGCATTCTTTCACACTAAACTAAAACTTCCAATATTGTAGACCAATTTGAAGAAAGACACATTAAATAAGCATTTCCAAAATAAATATCTCTAATGACAAATAATCTAATAACTACTTACCATAACAGTCTTCGAATTACCACCTAAAGAGTCCTGAAGTAATCGTGTAAGTTTGGAGTTTCTATATGGAACATGAATAGTTTTTGAATCAACCAAGGCGCTAATGACATTACCAAGTGAAGAAAGGGATAAATTGATGCGGGCTGCTTCTTTTAATCGATTTCCACTAGTACCACTCTTTGATTGTCTTTCACTACCCTAAATTATGTTAAAGAAATTAAGAAAGATTAACGATAACAGCACTTATCTCTGAAAAGACTAACTTGAGGATTTGATGAAAATTCACAATAGATTCGTTTAAGAGTTCTCTTTCACGAGTATAATGGCGATAATCAGTATGCCTAAACAATCTTAACAAAAACGTACGGCTAAATCAACAAGCTGTAACTTCCCCTGCGTTATATGGCAACGATCACCAATCTTCTCACTGCATTCAATCGTTACTGTGAACAGCGCATGAGAACGTGAACTATCTACATTCATCTTTGTCACACCTGTTGATCTACAACCAGAAAAAAGTATAAACTCTACAATTACTCAATAAGTATACGAAATTTTTGAAAATTTAAACCGCACCGAAATTCGAACCAGTCTCATCAAACCTAATCTATTTCTTTCTGTAGCATAAAAAGATTACCCACATTTCAAATTCTTTAAAAGATCTTATTTGTTTGAATAGAAGTACCTGTGACTGTTCCCGAAATGCATAATGCGCTCCATATGATCTGCACCGGATACAGTTATGCTTGATAAATCTCTCACGTAAACACCAATGTCTGGTCGTTCCTTAATATAAGTCAGAATTTGAACTATAAATTCTGGCAAGTAAATAAAAAAGAAAAAGCAAGTATTTAATATATTGACAACCAATATACTGGGAGCATCAGGATAACAGATCACTTAATATATCCTGGTGAAAATGATCATATGACGAAAAGGCATGCAGATTTCAATGTAAAAGGTCATTTAATTCGCAATTCAATTGTCCCCAGTTCAGGCTATCCGTAGATAAGAATGGAAATAGATTTCAGATTCAATTAAATGCTTTAAATTGGGATAACAGAAAACAAATGAAAAAATCAGTGCTTATGCCCTGAGAAATACGTTATCCTTACCTTAATTTCAAGACCATGCATCGAATTTTTAGCTAACAAATCCCGGATCTCTTCATTGTAAATTTCCAAATAGGAAACTCGAACAAGAAATGTTTTATCTTGCTGACATTTTGATATGTGGTCGAAAATATGAGCAAATGAATTTGGAATTATTCCAGGGCAACTACTAGTTCCCGACATTGTGAAGGTCTTCCCAGTGCCAGTTTGTCCATATGCAAGAATAGTACCTGAATGAAATCTAGGAGAAACAAGTGAGAAGAAAAAGCTGAAATTACTCCAACAGAAAATATTTTGTCAAGCACAATTTGACCTTCCTCCACAACCACTTTCATTCTCAACAAAACTCTTCCGCGTTATAGGCCTTTATTCTTTCTCACGACAAACATAATCTTTCTCAGGATTAAGTCCAAAGATTCACTAACCGTTATATCCTTTCAACACATTGTCAACAATTTCTCTTGCGGCGATATTGTAAACACTGAACTGATCACTCTCTTCTCCAAACACAGCATCGAACGTAAAAACACGAGCTGGTTCCTGAAAAACATTTGGAATTTTTTATTAAAAAGCTATCCCACAGGTGAATTGATAGCTGCCACTTATCACTTACGTAAAGTGACTTATCCATACTGTATCTTTTCAATTATGTTGCACATTAAAAAGAATGCCAAAGAGAGATTAGAAAAATTTAAAGTCTGTCACAAATTTTTGGCACATGATTTGACAGTTCGTGACCATAGTTAAATGATTTCTTATTGAATCAAACAAATTTAAAAATGAGCTCTACGGTATATCTATAACAGTCAAGGCTCTTGTTAATTTCAACAATAGCTCTAGTCGCCATATTTCACTAATTTATACTTGATCGTTGTTTGGATTAATAATGGAGACAGAGTTGGCAGTGCTGTCTGTAGACACGACTTTTCGATAACCTTGTTCACATTCTGCATGGCTTAGAGGTCTGCAACGTACCACCACACGAACATTATCCACCCCCGTCACTTCCATTAACCGTTACCAAGTTCTGCAACTACATACAGTCCGCGACCACAAATTTTTAAGATGATTGACGTAATAAGAATAAGACGGAATTTGAATATCTTCTCATCTCTTCTTTCTGCAAATTTCGTGCAGTGTATCCGGAATTAAACAATATATTACTAAACGTTCCCACATTTTTTTCAAGATACATCGTGCCCAATATCCTTATCCACAATTTACTTCCACAATAAACAAACTTCGAAAATGTTACGATATATATTACTGTTCACTTGGCTAAATGGTTTTGAAAAGATTTGAACTAAGTAACCAATTCATGATTGCATAAAACACAGAAAAAAGGAAGCAATTTTCCTAAAACTTAGACTTCCAGTACTTTATCGAAAGTCAACAATATAAATATATATACTAACAGGCGATCATAATAAACGGACATGCCCGTGGAAACAGACCGATTGACAAAAACATGACAGCCGCAAGTTATAAAACGTAGTGGTTCAAGTAATAATCACAAGAAGGAAATATGTACAAAGCAGATAAAGAACGATAATATTATGAAATGAAAAACTTTAGTTTGGCTACCATAAATGTGGGCTTTGGATGCATGAATTTTACAGCATAAACGCATGCAAATAAAAATCCTTTCTCATTTTTACCTGCTGTATCACTTGTTTCGCAATATATGTAGCGGGTAAGCTTTTAACAGCTAAGTAAAGTGTGCTGCAACTATGCATTTTTTAACAAGTTTAATCTACTTTTCTTATTTCTTGCTTCTAACTGTTTGCAGAATCAGAGAAACCGGAACTATCAACATGCAAAGTTCTTATAGCAGGACTGAAATTGGAAAATTAATGCAATATAAGCCAAGCAGCTCTCTTAGCCGCAAATACTACAACTGGATAAAAAAAAAAGGTGCCATTGAGCGGAACAACAAACAGACAAAACTATGTAATTAGAGATCGAAAAAAAAAAAAAACAGAAATACAATTCAAGTATGCGCAGGAATGAATAAAGCAGAGCACACTTCTGGTAGCTGTTTCTTCTTGAACAATGAATTCTAGAGCTTTTTCGTGTAAATCCTTACAAGAAATCTACTTTCCCTAATTAAAGGAAAAGATAAGTTCATAATTTAGAACAAGAGAGTTTTTCTAACATCTATAAAGTGATATAATCAGTCGGTAAGTGCTCAGATTTTTTGGAAACTGGAACCTCAAATAAGGTAAACAGGACTAATGCAAGGAAACACCAGTGTTGTAAAACTAATTTATCAATAATACCCACACTAATATCTGTTAGCGGGTTACTGTTGCTGATTCCGCATTATAATTGACCGCATTGCTTACGAAATCAAGTAATCGGCGCGCATACTGCAAAAAAAGGAAAAGAAATACGAAGCTTAACCAGTTTATTTGTATGTTTTACACCATGACTAAAAGATGAAAGAAAGCATTCAAACCGGAATCTTTTGTGCTAAATATATCCATAGAGAAGGATTTGGGCAAAAATCTAATAAAATTTTTAAAAATCAAACTGAAGTTGGAGCAGACGTACACAGATTGAATATTAGTGTCTCTTCAAAAGAATTAATTTATGAAATTATCTAATTAACTGCTTTGGAAGCTCCCTGAAACTGGGCAACTTCTGACATTTAAAGCAAATAAAAATTTGCTACCTGATCAGGTTTTACTGTTGATATATTGTCCGCATCCAAACCATACTTTACAGCTTTTGCAGCTGATGCTGTCTTCTTTTTAACTCCGTAATAAGTGAGTATGTCGACAAGACCAATAAAATATATTAAGCGCTTATCGCTTTCTAGAAATGCATTTGCTGAAGGGAAAACTATGTGCGAATGTTCTACAAAATAAAGGTCATCATTTTCACATAGTTTCCAATTGCCGTATCAAAGAGCGAAATTCGGACTTTTATCAGAGATAGTTTTTCTTTACTTGTGTACTTCGTCTATCCCAGCATTAGTTGATTTAAAATTCAAAGAGCATGATACTAAATAGTAAAAAAATGTACATAAAATTTACCGGGACTACTAGGAATCGCATAAAACTCGTCGTCAAGATCTGGTCCTCCAGATGGGATTGGTGCGAATGCACCTGTTGATGGTAGCGGTGAATCTGGTGGCGTTGGGACAAGCTCATCACCAGAAATTTCACCTTCAGATGGTTCAGGTGGTTGCTGAGCTGCTATTTCTTGTTCTCCCCTATCCATATCATGAATACCTGAAATAGAGAAATTAAATACACACAGCAGATTCCTTGCGACAATTTCTTCACATATATTTCAGTCTTGAACCAAAGTGAACTAACCAACAAGAAGTGAATAATCCATCAGATGCATTCTTGCTAAGAACTCGGCATCATCACGCAACATAGAAAGCAATTTCTCACGTGCATCAGCTGGCAGTATTAATTTGTACTTATCTTCCAAGAAATCATTATCCTTAATTATACAACCACATATATCTTCGGCAAGTTATGAATTATAAGAAATCCAAAAATAAACTGGAAATAAACTAACTTTAAGTGTTGGCAGTTCTTTTGTCTTCTCTTTATCAGTTGCTTGTCGCTGCACAGTTGATCCCTAAAAAGTTAAAACGAAAAAATAACATTTTATATTAGGAGATAATTGGATTTACCTGACTGACATCTCATCAGTTCGTCTAAATAAAGTCATTTTTGGTTCATTTGAGTACAGTATATGTCCTGATATTGATGTAAATCGTGTTTTATGACTGTTTGAAATGATCAGTTCAGGTCACTGAAAGTGTCAATTAATTCAGCAGTCTGTTTCGCATCCTCATGACTCGATTTGTCTTGCCATCGCTGACAAACATGCAACTTTCGTTTTCATTCAAACAAATATTTGACTAAAATCAAATCACAATGAAGTGACTAAATAGATTCTACTTGAGTCATTAGCAAGGAATAATTTGAGAGGTCAATGGAATTTAACAATTTCATATCAAAAAATCCATTTAAAAACGTAATAATTCCGATTGTGCAAATTGGTGCAAAAAAGTTTTAC
>PQVD01001342.1:38021-60672 GCA_003012265.1 Setaria equina
TCTAGCGTGGGTCAAACTCAGCTAAAAAACAACCAGCTGGGGAAGTTCTTATACCAATCATTTTAACGAAGCCCGTACGGCAATTAAACTATTGAAAAAAGAAGAAAAAAGCACCTTCAAATCATATTTACGGTGAACCGCATATTTTCGGCCCAAGATATTACGCATTACAATCAAATACGTTTCACTACCATCAACAGTAAGACGATATAGGCCCAAAAATTGCGGCAGTAATGTTTTTCCATGTTTTTCTACTACATACTGAAATTACAAAAAAAGTTAATCAATATTGTGGGGAAGTATGAAGTACTTTTCCCAAATAATACGAGCTGAAATATTTCAAAATAAATTTTAGTGGGACAAGAATTCCACTAATTACAATCCTGTGGTACCACAAAGTTTTTTTGTGAATATTTCAGCTCAAAAAAAACTTCCATTCTTTCCTTTTAAAGACTTGAAGCTTTGGATTCTAACACACTTCGTGATAAGATCGGAGGACTGAATGCAATTCAGCAACTGCTTCTGAATCCATCGATTTTATCACAAATTTCTTATCATGCGAAACAAACAAACGCGAGCCACTTTTGTCCACTTGATCTAATTCTGGTTCCGGTTCACTATACGTCAACGAACGCTGTAAAACTGGTAAAATTAGTAGGAAAAATAATTTAACGTTTCACAACTTTCGTCCTATCACAACCGATCAGCTGTGAAAGGAAGTTTAAAGACGCCCGTATAAAGAAACTCATGAAGCAGTGGAAAAGTTGAGCGATGAATAATAAAATACACCAAATATTCGTTCTGATCAACACCGAAATGCTCTCGAAGATTTCGGAATACATTAGGACAGTAATCTTTGATTTTGAAATGACTCGGCATATTATCCCTGGAATAGCGGAAATTTTTGCGCTTACATTTAAGCTTACAACATTTCTCACTCAACAGACTTTTTTATGGATTAAATAAATTTACGACAGCTTTATAGGGACATTTGTGTTAGGTTATGTTTTGTAATAAAGGTCAGAAAGCTGTAGAACCGCAGCTTTAAGGAGCTACGTTTCACAACTGAAGTGGGAAACCAGCCAACAATATTTATAAGCTGAACTTACTTGTTAAAGAAATGATTATCAATTTTAATTTTAATTGAAGCTTTGAAATCATCTGGCATCAGTAATCCTGGTGGTGGGACATGCATTAATTCGCTGATCTGTAAGATAACATGTTCAGTTATTTCAGAGCTTTGATAATATTTCCGCTATATCCTCGTCGAAAATGAAATCTAAATCATTATAAGCTTGTATGATAAGAAAAATCACATACACTTCAAATCCATCAAAAAGTTCAGCTGAGTCATCAATGACTATGAAATCTCATAATTTTTCAGAGTCTAAGAACAGAATAATAACACCGTGAAACCGAACATAACTTCCTTTTACTTTGTACCAGTTATTGAGAGAATGTAACATGAAGAATTCGAAATAAACCGAAACTTAAATAAAAGAAAATTTTTACCGAATGATTCACTCCCCACATGAATACAGAAAGCAGTGGCTCCTTGGCACGAAACAACTTCCATTTTGGTACTAGTACTTTTCCTTTTCCCTTTTTTCCTTTACGGGGTGTTTTCTTCGTTGTGGACATTCCTAGAAAAATTTAATTAATAAATCTTGTTTCAAACTGATTCTGGACATGAAACGATGAAGCATTAGCAACAGGAGTTTCAGACTAGACTAACAAAAAAGCTGACCTGAATCATGGAAGAAAAGTGTATTAACCACAGAAAAGGAAATACAAAAATTGCGGATTGAAATTTATCCGAATGTTAAATAAAAAAAGGAACGATATTTAGGCAACTTCTGAGAAATTATCCTTTGCACAGAAGCTTCATGAAGCATTAAACTTATGATCGCGAAATGAATGACAGAAGTTCCACAAGATTTACGGTAGTATGATAAAATAGAATAAAATTAAGTAAGTTTAACGAATTATAAGTTTGTGATACTTGAAGTGTTTCTTAAACCCTCTAAAAAATCAGAGCAATTTTTTCCAGTCACAAGTGTAAAGCAAAATGTGAGATTTAGCTAAATTCATTAAAATTTTGAACTAGACTATTCATATTTATCAGTTACAACCAAGGATGAATCAAAACGTAAAAATCTGATTCAGTCTTCGTTTTCTTCCCTGATACTGATTCATGACCGTACCAATAAGCGGAGTTGTAATATTATCAGGAAAAGTGTAGTGCTTCCTATTACTGGTCAGTAATTAATCTTAACTGACAACGACGGGATAAACCATGATAAAACAATGTAAGAGGAAGAAATGTCAATTCTGAGTAAATAAGAATAAGATAATGACATAGAGGAGATGGCAATATTCGAATGTGTGAATTTAGGAAGTTCGACTAAGCCAACAAAAAAAAAAAGAAATCTTAATACATCTGTAATTGATCCGCGAAAAAACTTGTCTGAAAGTATGAGATTCAATCATAAAAGTAGATCTTTCAAATGCATACGGTGGTATTTGGAAGCATTGCAATAACTGCTAACAAAAGGGAGAAAATCGAATTTCTAACCATGAGATGACTGTGCGCAGGAAGACGTGCTATCGAGATAAAGAAATCCTTTATGACTAACTCACCACAGTTTATCGGTGATAAGCAGAGAGTCCTGAAGAGGAAGACCACTGAAAAAAAGCTCCCTCACAGCTACATGGAACAGCAATGTGCTGATAATAAGTGAAATTAACACGGCCCCGTATGCGCGCTCGATGAAATGTTTACGACTCCGATTGACCGGTTCTGTCTGAAATATCTGACCACGGAACAAAGGCTACCAATCACTCAAAGCAAAAGAATTCTAAAATACAGCCTCGGCCGCCCAAGAGTCTACTAGTTAATGTATTAGCCTGAAAACCAGCTGCTTCTCCTCGACCGTAAAGTCTTTGACGCAAAACTTGCTTTTTCAGTGGCTGTTTATCGGTCTGAAAATGGAGGCTTTATACTCGCATGTTTACACTTACTTTCCTGGAACAAAGACTCAACACATGAACCAACCAGATTTACTACAAACTGACCATAAATCTTAGTAAAAATACACTTGCTTTTTCTTCCGCACCTGCACAAACTATATACTTCATCATTCATTAGATATTAGATACTGGTTCCATCAACAGCTTTATTTCGTAACCTCGAATTTTTTTTTTATTCAGCGGATCACTTTTGAAAAAGAGCCTTTAGAACACTCAAAAAAGGTAGAAATGTTGTCAAAAGTAATCTGTCGTAACAACCGAATGCACTTAAAGTTGCGCAGGTGTTGTACAAAGGCTCATGTTTAATTTCGTGAAGTGCTGGACAGTGTCGTAAAAGGCAGAAAATATGAAAGATATGGGCAACTGTCTGCACTTCTTTAATTCCCTACAGCATTTAAATTCTCTACTCTATTACTGTCATGACAGAAAACTTCAAATATCATTTTGGATATGACAGAAAACTTAACAATGCACCGAAAGATAACTGTTTATATCACCAGAACCATTGAAAGACCGCATAACAGCAGTGATATATAAACAACTTCAATAGCAAAAAAATGATTGTTCGGAACTTACCGGAAGCCTTCTTCAACCCCTTTCATTCGAAATTCATTAATTTTATCTAAGGGATTCTTTTAGGATTCCTCTAACATTCATGTGAATCGCGAGGTTTCAGTTTCAACCCTCACTCTTTATTTAAATTTAATAGGCCCAGTTGGAATTCCGCACTGCGATGGCGGAACTACTGTACATAATCATACACGTGTTTTTGCCTTGTATCACTAACAATTACTGTGATAGAACCGAAATTAAACTTATCATTCTTTGGTGTATAACTGATCACTGTGACAGTCACTGTTCACTTATCGCTTGGGTGTTTGTTCTATTTACATTAAAAAAAATAAGGCGTACATACTTACATGACAACCATAAATAGTACAAACAAATTAAACAGCAAGGTGTGGAAAAACTGAAATTTATTTCACTCTTTAGATACAATTATTATTATGGAAAACCAAACACTATTTAGCCGCAGGACGTGAAGTTGTTAAGCGAAGACACATAATCCAGAAATTGTAAAATACGCTGCTGCTGCTGCTGCTGATTCGAACAACGCTGAAGTCTAATAAGATAGATTAAATTGAATAGATTCGTGATCAGCATCAAGGAACTTTATGAAAATTCGATACTTAGCCATGCTAGCAGAGTTTTTTCTCGATATTGAAATGGATTACAGAACTGATTCCGGAGATTCTATCTTAAATTCCTTCAATTCAAAACTAAGCACTTGTAAATGTTGAAATGCCTCAACAAATTAATAAATTGCAATTCAACACATCAACGTGGTGAAAGCAATGCGAGAAAGATTATCATTATAACGGAATTATGCTTCTAAGCATATCTTTTTTTAGCCTTTTGGTGGCCAAATACATATCTTTGTTCTTTTAAAAGAAATAAGCCTTATTTTCTCTTGAAAATAAGACTTTTCTACTTCATTTTCCCTTGATTTTTCATCATTTCACAGTTTAATTGCGTAAATCTTGCCTAAGATATATAAATAACATCTACATTCTAAGTTTTCCACGAAAATAAGTGCTGTAGTAACTTTATCACTGACTTTAATTCTCTATTTCCTATTTGCTGTAAAGCTTTTTGATGAAATTAAAGAAAATATTTAAACAATTACATGCACGAAAATTCAAAAATCGAAAATTAAAATTCTTGAACGATTCATTAACAGTGTAAAAAAAGGATGGATTGCACATTGTAATAAAATGACATAATGAGTTGGTTATAAGCAACTATGTTCACCTCTGCAGCTTATCAATATCTCTGTATTTTGATTTCACAACAGGAACATCGAAGTGGATTGCCTTCTTGAAAAAGCTTATTTTTCAGAAGATTTGGATGATCCAGCGAAGTAAATAATAAGAAACAGCGTTAGTGCCACCAACAACAGCATCATGATTACCAAAATGCATATCTTTTTCTGAAATGTGATATCCTAACTTCAATATGCAAAATAAATTCTTCCTTTTCTAAGTATTTTATTAGCCTGCATTTCTGTTGTTTGATTTAAACAAAAACGGCATGCAAAATGTCTATTAAGGCTACGAAGATACCGAAAACTACATTTGCAAAACATCCTCTTATTCCTTTCGCACTACCCCATATAAAATAACGTCCAGACTTGAATCACCCATAAAAAAAATTGAAAAAGTGAGTACCAAATTTTCCCTTTTAATAAACGTGTCATGATTCCCACTGTGAAATTATGATTTGTAAATTTATACTCTCTGTTTTATTTGTTAGTGCAAAAAAAGGAAATTTCTGTTGAAAAAACAGCAAATTTTTATATTTTATTTTCAGTCATTTTAATTCATATGTTTCCGAAAGTACACGAAAATGAAAAGATTGAAACTGGTCTACTGAACTGCAATTAGTTGCATTACCCCGATCTTCCACAGGACCCGAAATTTAAAAACTTTGGTTTCATTATTTAGTGTGTCCGGATCTCTGGAAATTAATCAAGGGCTGCTATTCAACCCAAACTAATACTAATATTTATCAATGGAGCAAAACATCTGTGATTCACTGTTCAAAACACAGAATTAAATCTCATCTCAAATCGGAAAACTGACACTAGGCAACATTTGTTTTTTGATAAGCTTTAATCTTTAATCTGCATATTTCACTGAAAGCTCCTCAACAATCTTTCAAATTTTCACATATTCAGTAGCAAGAAGCAAAAATTAAATTCCTGCCACTACAAAGTTAACGAAATTCTCTCTGTACCAAACAGTTGCCCTGATTCTAAGTGGGGAATTTCTCAAGCCACTTTTTTGCTCTTAATAGTGGTTGGCTAATGGTGGACGTTTTTCAGAAATGAAAATTAAGTCCAACTCAAACAATAAATGAGTAATAAAACTCGCTAACTTCAGTAATCGGAATAATATTTCCTATTACATCCAACATTTTTTGGAATTATCTGATATAGATTCAGCAGCAAATGAAATGAAAAATATATCACTAAACGCAACCATATAATATTACATATCAGATTATTGCTTCTATGACGAGATAATTTTCAAGAACCTCCTCACTGTCAAACAATTTTTGAACAGTTATAATAGTGCCCTTCCTTTTGAAGCAAATTGATCATACAAGAAAAGAATCTCTTGAGTTTTCCAAATGTTTAAAACATCCATAAAATTTCTAAATCAGAGCTACTTGTTTCATCCTTCTTCACCTCTATCAACATTCCTCTGCGGGTTTTCAGAGCAATCGCTTAAAGTGCAAAACTCTGCATAAAGCCTTTGTTATATCTCATAAAGTATTTTTCAAACATTGAGGAGATTTTTGCATACTGATTGAAACTTACATATCTTTAACAGTATTAAATCACAGCAATAAAAACTCTACGGAATTATAAAGAATTACATTAATCCGGATATTACTTCAGGGAAACGAAAGCGAAAAACTCTGAAATCAGTGACAGATCCACAAAGTTATATGAGAAATCCATGAGGAAATATGACTGCTGATTGCTTCTTAAGGCTCGAATCGGAAAAGGGAAAATTATGAAATTAAACGAACATTAAAACATGATAAAATAGATTTCCAAGAGCATGGATTATCCAAGAATATGATTACTAAACATCTTTGCAGGACCAATCACAAAAACCACTTACACCCAAGTTAAATAAACATTCATTTTCTTTCTTTTGATATTAACATTATTTGACATACTCTGTAACAGCTATCATCACATGACCGGAACATCAACTTTCTAAATGTTCCTGTCTCTGCCACAGCAACAAGCCATGGGATCTTCGTTAAATTCACCAAATCCATTACGGAAGAGGAAGTTAGATACACATAAATGAGTGCAGCAAAAAAGGATACATATGTTATAAAACAACGTGAAATTTTATTTAAATTTGAGGCAGTGGCAAAGCAATAAGAAACAGATCATGAAAGAGATGACGGTTTTGAATGGTCATCAGTAAACAATGTAAAACATAAATATCCCCGTGCATTGATCTTGATCATACTACAAGGCTAAACGATTGATACAGAAATAAATTACAGGAAACTGAATGAAAGCCATATTACTAAAAATGGTTATTGTCACGAGCTGAATACAATATTCATCAACGTGTATAAATACGACTGCAGGGTATCAAGTACTAAGAGGGATAAAATCTCAACCACAGATCACACACCTTTGTATCTACGTAAAGATTCAATCTTATTACATTTTTTACCTTTTATGATACATATTAAAAATATCGTATTCATAAAATCTGACTTAAACTACCAATGTTAGCAAGTCTCTCCAGTATAAGTACACCAATATAATAACTAACTTGAAACTGAACAAGATCGCTTTTCCCTATTCAAAAGTATAATAAGAGTGTTACCATCCCTTTTATAAACAAATATTAAGTATTATAAAGTGACAAGTAATTGTAAGAAGCTATGGTACTGCTTCAAAACGAAAAAGATATGAAAACAAGTAGAGTCGAAGTGATATTAATATAAATAGCTTTACATTTCAGAAAGGACTTGGGATAAATGTCATCAACATGAGAACCAGTATGGCGATTAATATTGTCACGCAAATCAATATCATTATCTTCTTCTGAAAGGAAAAAACAATTTATTTTGATTTTGCAAATAAAAATAAGTTGACAGGTCATTAGGGTAAACCACGGATCGCGAAATTAATCCATAGAGACAATAATCAACCCTACAGAAAAAAAAAAAGAACAACTGTCGAACTGGCCTATGTGAACAGATCTCCAAAGATTTTTTGTTAGCAAATTCTTCCTGCTTAAATCATCTAAGAATTAACACAGATTAAAATGATGCATGAAAAATTTTTATTGATGAAAATTTAGGCGTGATAACTGGAAAAGAAATGAAGGTTTCTTGAAGGGAACATGCACCAAAATTGAAACAATGGAATTATAAACTACCACAATCACAACCACCAAACATAACCACAACAATGCCCTCTAAAGCATCTAACATTTTGCCATTGATGAGATGTTACTTATGACTACAAAGTTCGTCATATCGTACATTGTATTTAGAATAACGCTCTATTTAAAATTTGAACACGCAACTTAGCACAGAAGCTAAGAGCTCGAAAAATAGGATTCTTTCAAGTTTTTCCCTTCCCGTCATCTACAATAACAGAAAGGTAAATGAAGAGTCATCATTAACAAAATGATTAAATCATAAAACAGTGAGCATTTTTTTGGCAACCAATAAATCTAGAGAAAAAAGCAAAATAACTGAATTCATTCCTTCTAAGAAAACAAAATTTATGGGATTGAAGAAATAATCGTATCTTCAATGATGTTTGTGTTGCTAGCAGTATTTTCTCTTCTTAAGCTAAAATGATTTTCCAAAAAGAAAAAAAAAAACTAACTCCCTCGAGCTCTGAGTATTCAAATCAATTCTATGCTATATTTTCTCGCCCTCTTGCATCTGTTCACCAATTGATATCATGTGGAATTACTAGGATGGGAAATAAGAATAGAAAAGAGTAACAGCAATCCAAAAGAGAAAAAGAGCACACTTACTTGAAATCCGATTTAACAAGCGGTGAATCCTCGAGATTTATATAATAATAAAATGTTGCATTCATTTTCCCAAGCCTCTTTGTGTTAGATTACTTTTTAGAGCTGGAGGAAGCGTTCCAATAATGTTAAAGTTACTTTAGTTTACTGATATTTGTAAGGTTCCTGGTAATTATATTCCTATCGATAATAAAAATCATGTTAACGAAATAACCCCATAATAGTAACTGTATTATTCTTCGCTATTATAAAGCTTCTTCCATCACCTGTCACTAGCTATTTATTGTAAAACTTCTATGAACTTATTGGTGAAGAATGTTTTTATCATGAAATCTCTAGCTCGTCATTTGCGAGCTACTTTCTCTGACAAAGTTCTAAAATTAGGTCGGTCCTCCTCAAACTAGCATATACAAACAGTTCATGCAAACAACACAATCTGACAACTGCAATGAAATTGATTAAAATTGCTTTTATCAGCTTATAGATTTGAAAATAATTGAAAGAGAACTATTCCGAATAAATTCTGTGAAGCTCATATCGATAGTAGAACCGACGATAACAAATCTGCCACACAAAACAACCACAATTAAACGGACACCGTAAAAATCGAAAAGCTTGTGAGTTAATTTGAGCACTTATTTATTTTTTAATTTAATAACTTTACAAATCTAAAGTATGGGATAAATCGTTCGGTATGAACTGAATTTAATGCATTAGCAGAGTAAACTTTTCGATTTTTTGAAGTGAATGGTAGAAGCCAAAAACACTAAACAGTAACTGCAAATGGGATTAATGCGTAAGTGTACTACACATGATAAAATATGATAACGTTATATATGAATGAAGGACACAGATAACACGCGACGATTGGATACATCACCTAACGATTAAGGAGCATTGCTATCCATCTATTATTTATTGGAGAATAAATCAAAAATTCAAAACTAGCAGATATACCAATCTTCAAACACTTCGCATTCTTTGAAATGTTTGGAGGACAAGAAATAAATTAGTTCTCATGTTTAAAGAATTACATGCTTGTTTTATGCCAGTAGCGGAAGGATTTTGCAGTGCCATTTATAACCTTTTTGTCATGCATTTTCTTTCAACTACAATGAGAAATAGCAACTTTGAACGTTCGATCAACAGTGCTGCTTTCAGGAGATATTAGGAAAAAGAAACTTACCCTTCTTGCTTTACTTTGGTACTGGACGGCTTTTTTCGTATCGGCAACAGCCCGATCGACAAATTCTTTCGCATGTTCTACGTTGTACTCTATCCGATCTACCATTTCGCCCTAAAAATGGTGCTAATAACAAATCAAGACTCTGCATCTATATTCTTTACACTCTTTCGAAGTCCCTGCAAAAAATATCTCACATCTGATAATATATAATAATTATGAAGCAAAAAAAATGCATGGATTTAAAGCACTAATCTGATGAATACATTGAAAGCATCATTGATAGGACCTGTACAAGATTATATAAAAAAGTGCATTTAATCAAAAAGTGTTAAATACACACTTTTAGATGATAATTTGATAGCTGCGATGATAACAATTCTGAAAGAAATTCCAATAGATATAAGTGATGCACAATTAAAGTTATCACTAAAACACTAACAGTAATAAAGAAACAATCACAGAAACCATAATCACTGGAAAATGGTTCAAAACTGGATCTTTCTCATATTTTTAAATTTACCTGAGACTCAACAAGCATCGCCATATCCATAAACATATCGTGCAGTTCACGTATACTTGATTCTAACTTCATGATATCATTATGACGAGCTTCGATATCTGCTAACGTTTGCCGTGCTTGTTGTGTGTCGGTTATTATACCTTGCGTAAATACACCCGGATTTCCAGATTCGATCATTTCCTCTAGATCCTGAAAATAGAAAAACACTGTAATTAGAGATAATAATTCCAAATTCTACATCACGGTATACATATATATGTATTATATAGTATTCGATTAGAGTTAATTTCACTAGAATTATATATATATATATATAGTGAAATCAAGTCTAATCGAATACTATAATACAGTATTTCAAGAATTATTTATTTTGCTTGTTAATTTTATCTAATGATATCAAAACTGGAATAACACAGTAAACACAGCAAGCACGTTGTTATGATAGTCATCCTACTTCCATGATTCGTACACTGAATATTTCGCTAACATGGAGATTTGGAATAAATCTTATTGGAACTTTTTCCTTCATTCAATAGAAGTTCCATTCTGATTTCATGCTAATCGAAATTACTAAAACTTCAGCCTTTGATTTTAATCTAATAATCCTGTATTTGAGAACTATCGAGAGATATGTAGAAAATTTCAAAAATAAACAGGCTCACTTCATCGCCAACTTGCTTCCCAGCAATATCTAACTGCCTCTGAATACGGCCTTTACAACGCTCTCGATAATCTGTTTGTGTTTTATTGTAATCTGTCATTACTTCAACGAACTTTCTAGAAAGCGTCGAATGTTGCGTCTTTCGTATACGTAAATCTGCTGACGATAATCCACTACTTTCATCATGCTCAATACTATTTTCGATCACTGAAAAATACTTCATCTAGTGAAGACATATAATTAGAATATTTAACTTCCAATTACCATCAACCAAATCAACATTGTCACGACCAGTTGCTTCCGAATTTTCACGGAACGCCTCCCGATTTTCATTCTTGATGAAAAAAGACCCCACGTTCTCAGCATCCCCAATCAACTGAGCAACCTTGCATACGCTAGGATTTGAAAATATAGAAAATAAACCAACATTTCAGCTTCCCTCGAACTTTGTTTGCAGTTTTCTTAATACTAGCCATCAGCTCATCTAATTCCTCTTTTGTTTCTGTAAAACAAATAGTCACAAAACATTTTGAAAATGAATTATTGTAAAACCGTTTATTCCAGTTCTATCAAATGAGAAAATTAGAAATATTCTGAAAAAGGAGTTAGATTCATTTCGATGACACTTCTTTGGTCTCTAATTAATCATGGATATGAATGCTCGAATGTTATTTCTGAATTATGCAGAAAAACAGTAGAGGGATAAATTAGTAGGAAAATCCATGAAATAGGATACATTTTAATATTGGTACCAAAGCAAGAAGTAACTGGTAAACTGTCAAAGTAAAAAAAAACCAAAATTAAGCAAAAAAATTTATAAGCTTATGAGAGACATACTAGGATCATTAACTGGGTTGGATAGAATCGCTGAATGTTTCTTCTTAACTTCTTCCACATTTGATGCAATTAAGTCTACGCTACCTCGTATTTCTTCAACCTTAACAATTGAAAAAGTTGTTAGCAAAAGAAGAACTGTACAATGCAGAATAAATTATTAAAATTAACTCTTCTTCTCATAGCAAAAATATAGGTAATTTTCAGTTCACTAACTGCAAAATAGAAGCAAATATTTTGAGTAAATGAATAATAAACAATAAATCAAATTGAACTCACTTGTTTTATTCTAACCCAATTAAATCAAAATTAAAACAGATCACACTCCATGAAAGTTTAAATGCGGGAAAAATAAAAAGTTTAACCTGTTCAAAAAATTCCTCCATGAACTGACCCTGACTGCTATCCGTTGCTGCTAAGTCATCTTCATGATCTTCTTCAGACTGTGCCTAAAACGATGTTATTTTTCATTCCTCGTCAAACTTTTTATTTCTTAAAGTTAGAATGAAACCAATCCAAACAACCAAAATAATAAATTTCAATAGTTGATTCTGAATTTTAATAGAATATGTATTTTCAAGAAAAAAAAGATAGTTATTTATCCATTTATGGTCAGTAGCACTGCTACTATTTTGGTTATTATCGACTTTCTAATAATGAACCGACTAAGCAATAGGAAACTTCGGCGGAAAAGTCACATAATATCAGCCTTATGATTAATCACCACGTATAATATAGATCTGTATCTATCTACTAGACGCCATTGTTCCAGTCTCAGAAGTGCCAGTAATTACCACTGATTTTATTCTAGCTAAATGGAACAAATTGCCTTAGCTTGTATTATTTTTGTTACTTTTTAGAAAAAAAGCTGAGAGTTCAATTTTAAGTTTTTCAGAAAGGAGTGAAAAAACATTCAAAAAGTTATTTAGAAGTTGGAAAGCTAAAAGCTAAGAGAAGAGTATTTTCGAAATTTTAAAAGCACATACTACTAGTTAAGATTTAATTTTACCTCAAAAAAATTCGAATAAAGGGACGAGACATTCGAGTGAACAGATGTATTCATATATTGCTAAGGCTAACGAAGAATATTTCGAAGCAACTATTAAAAGCTATTTTAAATTATCATAATTGACATACATTTCCGAAATTTTTTTTTTTTTAAGATGTTTCTTAAAATTCCAGGCACAGTATTTCTGAGATTCATAAACTGAAAGGGTAATATGATTCGCTGTAAAGCACCTATAAAAAACGTGCGTGCACTCACTAAAACATTACTTAACATATCTGATAGATATACTGCAAAGTCGAAAAATTGCGACTCGAGTGATTTGCAGTATACTTATTCCAAAAATTCATCTTGAAAAAAAAATTTTTTCTTTCTGAGAAATCAATTTACTCTAATAATTGAAAAAACCTAAAATTTGTGAAAATTACAAAAATTCTGAGAAAAAGAACGTACCGCTTTCAGAGCACTCAGACGATCCTTGGTCATAACTGTTTAAAATAGTACAGGATATTGCTCTCTTAAGAACTGGAATGTTGATAAGCGATTAGGGTAAATCAATACACTTCTTATCAATGCACTAGTTTTAGGAAATTGTATTAAGCCTTATCTGAGCTGAAGATAAAATTATCATATCGAGCCAAATCACAGGAACGACCCATTCACAGACATGCAATCCTGTAAATAAAGCATTTATTACCATTAAATACGAGGCAGCAGAGTGTACCATGGCGTGGTGTTGGCGTTATCGAATACACAACGTCACATTCGTTATTAGAAAAAATGCACACGAACGAAATCGTTGTTTGAATTAGAATTTCTTACTAAAACAACACCCATTCACGTATACACACACAAATAGACACGCACATTTGTACACTCAACTACACACACACATTTCTGATGTATTTGGAAAGACGGGCGACAATGTGACAATAAGCAGTTGCAACAATAAAGTAAACAGTTGGTCATTTTGTTTTGGCAAAATGGCTAACAGCTAAACAAGCAAACAAACAAAAGGGTCGGCCAATGAGATATGCGAGTTTAAATTAGGGGACAAAAAACAAATAATTATTTTGCCAAACAATAAAAAAATTAAAATTAGAACGATGAAGAATATAAAAAAAAGCGATGAATGATACTACTTATGGGGATATCGATAATCGCTAATTATCTGAATGCAGAATAATCGAAATCATATCGAGGGACGATTATGAACAAATTTTTGTCAGTATTTTAAACAAGAAAACTAATAGAAGTTAATCAATGCAGATATTCGATGTTTTTGGAAATAATAGTGTCAATTTCTTAAATCGTTAAGGAATCTTGATTGCTGTCTTGAGCAGTGTGAAATAATAGTATAGATTCTCTTGGGAGATTTGAACAATTCTTCAGTATAGTTACTGAAATGACCTGTTTGAAAGTTTCTCGAGACTGTTTGAAATTTTCTCAATTTTTCCCTTTCAAGTGAGTCTTTTTGTTTTTTGTTTTTTTTTTTCTCGACGCGCAAAATATTACCCAACCTCATTTTGTTTGCTTGAAGACCTAATAACACCCATTCAGAGTCTGTCTTCAATATTTCAATTTACTTCAAATTCCATTGTACAAGTGTGATTAAAAAAAACTTCACAGTATTAAGACGACGCTCAAATCGGATTTCCTACAAGAAGTATTGATGAAACATTCTTTTAACGAAATATTTGCTTCACAAGATATCTGTTAGCTTATTTTATTGAAGTTCGAAATAAATTAAGAGTTCAACAGAAGAAAATAGGAAATAAAGGAAAAATAAGGTATATTCACACATTTTAAGTATATGTTCTTGCATTTACTTTTTTAAATTTATTCGTTACTGAGTAGTTTAATCACCTATCTGCTCTACTGTTCACCTTTTTTTTTCATTTGCTCTCGTTTCATTATTTCAGTTATTCCTTCAGAGTTCCTCAGTTGTCTAATTCCACTCGATTCTACAAAGTAAGAAAAAAAAACCATTCAAATAAAACAATACAAAATGTTACCGCCATTACTTCATTTTAACGAAATGACACGAATAGTTATTACTTTTTTACCGATAATAAAAACATATATATGTGTATAGTGTGTCTGTATTGTTTGTACGAAGTCAAATACGTCCCTTACTCAAATGTTTACTTCATATTTCCGTTGTTACATCATCGACTAACACACACCCCATCAGCGAAGCATCAAGCTTGCATTGCAATTTTTAATCTCATTCCTTTCCGTATGGTAACAAAAATCCTTAAAATAACATTGTTTTGAAAATTTCAGGAAGGTTAAGGTTATATGAGAATGAATTTAGAATAAAATATCTGTAATGATAAAAAATGTTGACCTATCCGTATTAACAATGTGAATGAACGCAAAACATGAAGTAATATAATTCCATTACTTATTTGATGTATGAACTTTATTTGTCAGAAGACAAAAAGACAAAGTTCCACCACGAAAGTTATTTGGAAAAAATTAACCATAAAAAATCCGAGAAAGAAATGAAAACAAATACTGATATTATGCCGTGAAAGAAATTTAAAAAACTAATAACAAAATCTAGAAAGCTTTGGAAATAACAGTACCACCAAAAGTCAGCGTCAACATAAAAATGGGGAAAAAAAAGATATATTTGATATACAAAATAAAAGAGAAAAAGAGTACTACGGCCCGTGGCCAGTTGTTGTAGTTCAGTGTGTCGATTAAGAAGTATCACTTGATTCATGAAATACTATGAGAACAAATTATCCAATCTTATTCGAATTTTGGTCAAATGAGGGATATGATATGAAATACTTGTCATATTATGACCGACAAAACCGTACCCTTCGATACAATTATGTTTCATGGAGTCAGCCTTTGAGGTAATCGATGCGCTGGATTTATAGGAAGACTTGAAGACACAAACAAGATAATCCATTTCATATTTTTGGAATTAAAAAAACATCAGCTTCTTTGAGGATCTTTTCAATTGTGCTTTAAATGCTAAACAGTTCAAAAATCACGGAAAGTAAAGACCTGGGATTATGGCTAGAAAAGGCAGTTAAGTCGAATGAAGGAACACCATCATTTACTTCGCCAACATCAGGATGAAAAATGACGAATTTGTAGCAGGCAGGTTACGGTAACAACCATACGGTATTCAATAAGAAGAAGGAAACGGCAGTTGATAGTAGAGTGAAAAAGTTAATTTTAAGGAAGAAGGGATGAGAGTTAAGGTGTGTGTAAAGGGATATTCGGAAAATATAAGTGAGCACGGCGAGAGAACAATAATAACAGGCCTCAGCAAAAGCAGAGGAAGTGGAAGGAAAAGGAACTAGGCCTATTAGCCTAGTCTGTTGGTTAACCCGGGAGAAAGGGGCAGCAGAATGATGGCCAAGATCTGATTTGTAAATGCAGAACTGCTACTGGCAGGAAACCCAACGATTCCCCCCATGAAGGAAGAAGGCGACAGTCCCAAGAAGAAGCGGAGGATGAGTCGGGATGCCGTTCGCGGATAATCGATCGGGGTCTACTGGCAGTATGTATTGCAGGCTACTAGTAGCAGTAGCAGCTATATACACAGCTTCTGTTGTCATGTCGGAAGAACATTTGATATGTGCTTGTATGCATCTCGCCCACGGCTTCTGCCTGAAGCAGTCGTGTGGCCCAAATTATGGCAGAAGGGAGGAATTCGATTACTTCCGAGAGATTAGCTAATTAGATGGCTATCGATTGCGATGATGACGATGTTGCTAATGATAATTAGGTGATAATCAAGTTGATAACTATAAGAATATCCGTCCACTCAAACCAGTGATATTTGAGGTAACAGGGGCTTCCCTCTCTCTCCGTCTCCTCTCCCTTTCTTCATATGTCTATCGTTTATAGTAGTGTAAAACAGCCTAACCGTCATGAATTATTATTGAAATTTGTCATTAAAATGGAAATGCTGAAAGAGGCCTGTCAGGTCATCCCATGTGTTTGTCTGCGAAGTGATTCCTTTCACTGAATCATTCTTATCATCTCTATCGATCATACTTACGTTGTGTCAGTCTCCCTACGGATGCCAACTACTAACAATACGGCAAGTTAGAGAATCTTCCTTAACAGTTATTAAATGGTGAGAAAAGTTCAGGAAATGAACAAAAATCGAGTTGAAGGAATTAAGAAATAAGTAGAGAACTCTCTGAAAATATCAAGAAACGTCAGAATCAGCCAACAGAACGGAGAACTGTTTGCGCGGATAGCATTTTTTTAGCATAGAAAGAGGAAACGATCATCTACCAGCAAATTACATTCATTTTTTTGTTTGAACGCAATAAAAGTTTTTTATGACAGTGACTTACAGAAATGCTGAAAGCAAAGAGTCTAGGCTAACTTAATGGCTCATAATCAAATTCTACAATTAGCTGTAAGTAATGGTTTGTAAGATGTGAAAAGTACGCTATTAGGATTAGAACACATCCGACAAAGATGTGATGTGTTTTTCAAAAAGATGAACACATGAAGAATCGAAGATAGGCAATATAAAGTTAAGTGGAGGAATCAGAATTGGTTAGGTAGTACCTAGTAACATTGGATTTGATCAACTAACATTACTCACTCATACCGTAGTTGCCTTATTTCAAATTTAAATTATCCACTCATCTTCCTGATGCTTGCAAATAATAAAAGAAATGGAAGTAATTTAGCATCAAATTCCATCCTCAGCTGCTATAGAAATATATTAAAATATGAGAAAACATGGAGAAAGTAATGGTGGACAGGGCAACACATTCAAGTGACAGGAACAAATGGTATAGGATTTATTGAGGAGCATCATTAGGCTGTTTTCAGATTTTGTTGGCCAAGTTGGAAAGCTGCTGATGTCTGGTTGGAGTAGAAGCAACAAAAAGGCAGGTGGAATGAATGTCACTCATTGGCAATTGTGATAGCGATTAGGCCGGCCAGACTGATGGGATGGATGGCATGGGGACCTGCTCCACCTGCTGCATTCTATTTTATTCATGCGTCCTTCCCTTCTTCCAGGCCCAACTGATTTGACTTACTTGGTTTTGGCCTTATGAGCTTTAATCTATGCATATTACAGCTGCATGCACCCCATCTGTTTATGTTTCGAAAGGACATGCACAAGCGCAGTGCAATGCATGTGCTGTTGTGATCGATCGGTTAGTTGGCTGAGTTCATTTAAAACTTAGCATTAAGCCTCTAGAATGGGACATGTAGAGATAAACGAATTGAGCCCACTAGCATGAGGCCTAGAAGGGGAAATTATTTGTAACAAGTTTACCAGCCATTTTATTCACATTAAGGCATTTCAATGATCAAAAGAAAACTAAGGCCCACAGAGGAACAGCCTAGATAACTGTGACTTGCGAGTTTAGTTCGTTAGTAATAATATGTATTATAGTAGTTCCGTCCCTTTGTTCCCTTTTTTGCTTTTTTAGAAATTAACTTCAAAACATCTATTTAATATATATACATATATACCACTTTCATCTCTTCGTGATTTTATGAATACTTGCATTAAATTAGACCTTCTTTTCAAGCCTTCTAAGTAACTATCACATATAAGAAATTAAGCGCGAGATAATATCATGCTTGAGAAGTGTACACAACGAAATGACCAACAAGTTAAACCAAGTAACTGGAAAAATGACACGAAACGGCTGTAACTTCAATGCCCAGACAACTGAAGTGATAATTAAAGGATAACTGACCATCAATTAAAAAGATAATGATGGTATTGTGACCCCTTATAAGAAGCGTATGCTTATTTGACCCCACAATATTGCTTCCTTTTAATCAACATCAGCATTTCATGAATGTTCTTCAATTAGTTCACAAGTAATCCGAGCCTTCCCAACCCTATTAAAAAAGAGAAAATGATTTATTACAGATGAGAGTTGAGGAGTCTTCATGCTTGCTGAACAATGAAATTATCTTTGTAACTATCAATTTGATAATGCTGTTTATGACGATAGTCCCCTTTATATGTCATCAGTTGAGGAAGGCAGCATATATGCCGGAATGGTTTTGTAGTCATCGCGATCGCAACGTACCGGTGGCCTTGACTTGATCTGTAAAAAATTCTTGTTCAAATAAATTCGCATTGCCTCAGAACTTTCGCACTTATGAGAGAATAAAGAATTGCGGAAACCTCTTTGCTTCTTCTGGCAACTCTTTTCTTGGGAACATGCGTAGCAAACGAGTCCTGATCATCCTTGCGCTGTAATACGGGTGCAATGAATGCTTCCAATGGAATATGTTTTCAGAATACGTGAATCGTTCTGATACAGGCTCCCAATGTCTAGATATTCAACGGAAACATTTTTGTCATATGTTTTGCATTTAATGATTAAGAAATATTTAATGAGTTGAGTCGATCAATGAGACTGTTTCGTGCAATCTGCTTACAGTCTCGGTATTCCACCGTTTGGCTCACCTAACCCTAATTACCCAACATGTTTCGCTCTCTGCTTATGTTCACCGCTCTCTCTATTCTGAAAGAAAGAAACTTTTAACTACTATCAGTTCAAGGTAATGATGATATTTACTCTTTTTTATTAAAGTATTACATGCACTCATATGCCCTTTAAAATATATTCAGATCCTAGCCAGTCATTATAGTAACGATGCAAAACAACATACTTGGAGAATAACTTCCACTGGTTGCGACGAGTCCAAATTTTTCTTCAGTTTTAACGATTTTGATTTCGAATGTGACTGAAAATTTTATGTTTTGCATAGTCGTACATTAGTTACAATAAATTTAAATACCTTTGATCATTTCCGAACTTATACTATTTTATTAGATTTTGTCTTCTGATTTACTGCTGCTTGAAATTTAAAAATTCATTCGATGACTGCATATTGGTACGGTAATTTTAAACACATTTAAATAAGTCTCAATGTTCATGTAGGATACCTATCTCTCTGACAAAATGGTTTGCTTACTTGAATAGTTAGTTTCACGCTTTCTGCCTGTGTTGCTTCTACCGATTTTTCGGACTAAAAAGTTCTCTAATGGAATTTTGCACTACCACTTGTCAGTAAGCAAAGTTTAAAAAGATAAGTTGATGTTAATTTATCATTCCCACCAATCCATATCTTCAAGACTTCAACAACTGGATGCCATGAAACAATTCCCTCGAACTATTAAGAAGGATTCTTTGGAACTGTTTTCTTCCCTCACGTATCCCACGTTGTGCTTGCTTACTATCACTGACCAATGAAGCACGTGAGCTTATTCCTCAGACACTCAAATTTTAAATGGCTTGAGGAGAAGTCTACAACTGAAGACGTAAATATCATAATACACTTTTCACCATTTGTTCAAGCACACCCAGAAACAAATCATTGTACTGCAAGTATGATCGAAATTAATCACCGATGTACGAGGAACCGATCGTGATTTCGATAAAATGGGTGATATGGCATTCCCTTGGCATGGTTTAGATGTTCGAGATATTGGAGGTGTTCGTGTAACACTATTTACCGGTGCTGTAGCCAATCCAGTTTCATCCGAAGTAGCTGAATGGTGATTGAATTTTGGATTACGATTAACTGATCGATTGCAACACCCCCACCAAAACAACACTGTACTCACCAGAAGTACTGAGGCTGTTTGCATACTGAAATTATTATCGTGAAAAGAAATGTCTACAGAAATATGTTTCAGGTAAGATCTTTTGATTTAACCAGAAATGTAGGGAATTGAAAAACGACTCATGGAATGATACCTACGTAAGAATATAACTGCCACATTTCCTCTAAATCCTTATTGATGATAAATGACATGACTCCATTTGAAGGATTTATTCTTTAGCAATGTTAGCCGCAAAATTATAATACTGATTTTCCGCTCCTCTCACTTTCTGGAGGAAGTTTAATATGAACTAAGAGTTAACAGTATAGTCTTCAGCAATACAGGACTCTACTTCCGCTTACTATTCTTATCCCTTATATTTAAAACAACATTGACACACCAAAAGAATGACACGCCAATAACTGCCTCCATCGATCATCGATTTTACAAGTTCCAAACTACAGATCTCCGTGAACAGGGAGGGTGGGTCTCACTTAGTGATTTAGACCACCTCTCACAACTTTACAAAATTGGTAACAATGAAATATAATAGACGATAGCACTTTTATATGCCCAATTCTTCATGGAATAAACAAAAAAGAGACAAATATAAATTACGAGTCAATGTAAACGTATGAAAACAATATTCGTACAAATAACATAAGAAACAAAAAGATTACTATGGGCGCAGCTAAGTTTTATATGTATGTAATTACTCATCAGTCCATCAATTAGACTATTTACTACTTAGTTTGGCATCAACTGATTCATGCAGTAGTATAATCTGGGAATCAAAGACTATAATCCAATGGTGTGCAGGAAGTAACATAATGTAATTAGTGATGTCTCAAGTGGTAATGAAAACTGCTTGTTAGTGTTTCAGCTGATTGATTGCAAATGTTGAAAATGCTTCATAAACATTGGTAGAATGATGCAACAAAAGTTTCTTGTAACTTATCGAAAGTACATAATGCTTAGGAATAAGATATCGATATATATACATTATATTTCATTGATTTTAGACGCAGGAACTCCCATCATTGGTATTTGTTTTGTCTTTTAAACGGAAATGGAATATTATGATGGAAAAAGAAGTACCAAGAAAATACTTCTATTGCTCCAGACTTCTTCCTTTACATTTGGTTAGCACAAATGATGCTTGGTAAAACAATGTTTCCAAAAGGAGAAATACCTGAAAATTGATTTTTTATTTTGAAACACACTCTACTGTACATATTACAAATACTATAATGAGAGTAAGGTATAATCTCAGTTGTTCTCTACTGCAATAAAAAATTAAAGTATTCAGTAGACTTGTTGGTTGACGGCACGTGAACAATTTTAAGTTTCAAGTTTAGAAGATAATTAAATGGAAGAAAAGACGCAAAAAATACTGTACCGTGCAGACAGCAATTCGATTCTTCCAGCTCTCCCTACCGATATATATTGGTGGAAGATACCGATGATGCCCGAAACTACCAGAAACCATCTGTATCAAATCATAGATTAAAACAGAATCAGCCAGTAAACATGATAAAAATGCTATTAAATTAAATATCACTTCCTGAAAATGTGCATCAATACAACAACGCTCGAATAATATTTCATTCCAATGGATATTTATATTTCCATGATAACGCTTTTTCGAATTTTTTTGTCTTTTTCGATGCTTCTTTTGATGGTACTAAATCACCTTTTGCAAAACAAATAATTATGGCATGCAGAGTTTGTGAAACAATGATAGTTGAATTATCAATAGTGAGGCCATCGATATCTTCACACAAGTGAAACAGCTGTATATGTTAAAACTAACGATATTGTAGACGTTCTTTATACCCACATATAGCATAACCAGTGTCAAGAAGGTAAGCACGATGAGAGAAACGGAAATAAGAAAAACTACCGTGTAGCAAAACCACTGGTATCTTCCATCACTGATAAAAATTACAACAACCAACGAACACACCTGGAAAAGAATATCCGTGCGTTACAACTGAAAAGACGTGGCTAATCATCTGCCTAGTGATAACTTATACAAATAATAAATACTTACAAATAGGACAGAACCGTGATGAATATATTACAGCTTATGGGAAATAAAATCAAGAATGGATACAATGAGGAATGGACAAATTTAGTAATTTTGCTTATTTTCGTCGGAGAACTGTTTGAAAAATTCGAAGAGTGTAAAATTTTGGTGGAAAAAAAGTTCCTAAATCATTTTAAGAGAGATGTGAAAAAAAAAAA
>PQVD01001342.1:60694-79064 GCA_003012265.1 Setaria equina
AAGTAGATAAGACCGAATGGTAGCTATAATGAAGAAGAACACTGAAACACAAAACTGCGATAATGCCTGCTTCATTGAAATTGACAATCAGAAAGCTTTGAATGATTCACTTCTAAACCTAAAATTATGGACGAATGTTTCGAAGCAAACGAATGCCTGACCAACTGAAGCCATTTGAGGATCGGTATTTTGGAAATGCACCACATTGGTGAACGAACGACAACCATCTGAGCATGCGAGTACAAGCTTGAAGGTTGAAAATATACTGCTTCCTGAAGTTGCCACTTCAACTATTGCTACTATTGCTGCTGATTTCTTCATTGCACCACCTCTCCTCCTCCGGGAGCTTTTCTGGAAGATACACATCGAGCTATCTATTCACAGAACTCTCCCCTCTTTCCTTTTTTCTCGACTTTGATAATCGTACAGATTCGAACATCCGTATTGCACAACACACACACACACACACACAGCTCAGCACTAACTCGGCCTGATATATTTAGTGCAGCACGCAGCCTATGTCCATCAACATACAGCAAGTGAGGGAAGAACTGTTTTAAGCAGCAACTTCATGTGCTGCACTCCTTGCCACTGTGCACCGTTAAGTTTGGGCTGACTCCGAGGGAGAAAGTTGTAGATTCAGGTATGAAGAACTGGAGGAGCAGGGGACATGGAGGCGTTAGTCTTTCAAGGGGCAGCTCGGACAAATGATGAATTTGCAACCGATAGCTGAACAGGTGAAAGACGTACGCACGACACGTCCGTGTGGAACGAAGTATGAGAAGGACGTGAGGTCCGGAGAAGACTGGAAGGGGCACGAGCTACGGGGCTGAGAGGTTACAAGAAACGAACCGTTGCCGACACTGCCTGGGAATGCTCTGCAGAGGGTGGGGAGGAGGAAGCAGGCGGGGGAGATGGGCTTGATACGGTGCCGAGCAGGCAGCTCCAGCAGCCAGCTGGCTCTTCCTTCGGACTCCTGCAATCAATCCGAATGAAAGAAACGGAAACGGAGCTCGGGACATCCGACCACTGCTCGTGCTGCTGATGCTGCTGGCGCTGGTGACCTCTCGATACCTTTATATAGGGGTCGAGCTCAAGCTACGGTGTCGAGTGTCAGCCGTCCTCCCGTGACGTCGAAGGTGATCGCGGCGTCTTCGTTCCCTTCAAACATAAACAATCACAGTGCATCGTCAGAAGCAAAGCTAAACAGTGCCGGACGTACCACGTGAACGCGAGGTGCTCTCCGTCTGCTGCGGCAGAGAATGACTCGACGATATTCTTTCCACATACCTCATTCATTTCAGAATGCTAATTTTGAAAATAATTCACACATTAAAGCCGTGTCCTGTGCTAAGAGGTCACGTTATAACGCGTATGCTAATTCAAAAATTGAGTGCGTGAATCATAGATCTATTGGACACCGTGTGCGTGTAAATCACCGCCTGCTTATTTACGGTACAACAGATTCGTGTTGAGTAAGCAAAAAAAAGCCCGTAAATAGAGGGAAGATCTGAGGGAATGGCCATTTTGTTCATTTTACAGTTAGCAAACGGTTTTGTTTGAAGCTGCCTCGTTTCAGGATGAGGCTGTTCCGAAAGAGACCAGTTCCGTTGGTCAGTTGACCTAAATGTGACTTTTTCGCAAGTAGGGAATTATGCTGCTGATTATGGAGTTGACATAGTGGATTCACTTCTCCGCTTTACCACTCTACTACACAATTAACTGGTCTAGATATTATTCATTCGATTAACTGAATGTTAAGGTTCTTGAAATAAGGCATTCCTAGTTTTCAGGCTCCAGTGCCATTACCAAATAGAGATAACATTGCCGAAGTGCTGTATATGAATTATGAACAAAAGGTATTTCAAATACCTTTTGGACTTTTCCACTTTGATCCAAAAGGAGAAAGAATCAGCTAATTAAAAACTGCATGCTAATGTTGAACAATGTAATTGAATAATGGAATGTTTCTAAATCACAGTTAAAAAGTGAAGTTGAAATTTTTAAATTACAAGCAAATTATAAAGTCAGTTATGTAGTATTTAAACTATCACTGATACAAAATTCTGCAGTTTATTCCTACATGATTGTAAGAATTTGAGATGCTACCTATGGAGAAGCGTCATATTTATGATCAGTTTTACACTCCATCCTTATATCGCGCTGAATTTGAGGCCAAACCAATGGTTCTCTTCCTTGGACAGGTTAGCTTTTCTTTCAGAGGCCAAAATAATCAGAACTGGCATTATCTAATCGATGGTAGATTGAATTGATTTTTCTGATAACTAGAACGGAAAGGAAACATGTATATTAGAGCATTAGAGCTTACGCTAGCAAATGGCAACACTTTTGCATTGGGTTACACCGAAAGTAAACAATTTCAAGTATTCGGTTGGTAAAACATCGATGATTAAATTTCTGCTAAACGGAGTAGAATATCCGGGTAGTATGATTGGACCGGAACCGACCACGGATTGTTTCACAGTAATTTATCACTCCGCTAATACAAGTACTGTCATGGGAACATCGCTTGCATCTGACAACACTTTGCCATTTCAGGTTTGCTATTCTAATTTTTAAACAATTTTGCAAAAGGTATTGACTATACTTTGGCCAATGCCCGAATTAATTGGACGGCTAGCAGTTAAACGTCTTTATATCCATCCGTATTCACTGTGAAACACTTTATTACGATCAGTCACATAATAAGACGTTATTTGGTTGAAGTTTTATCATTCTGGTAAATTTTTGTTTCAAGGAGTTTGAGTATTGTTTTGCAGTCGTTGAATATGTTTGGTTCAGCATTCCTGACACGAATGCGTGGTGCAACACTTCCTGCCAAGTTATTGGAACATATTACTTTCATGGATACACCTGGAATATTATCCGGTCAAAAACAACGTTCATCACGTGGCTATGACTTTGCATCCGTCGTAAATTACATTGCTGGAAAGGTGACATTCTCTGAAAGTGATCTCTTTTCAGATTATTTTGTTCCGATTTCTTCAGAAGAATATTATAATTGATTTGTTCCGATTAAATGATCATGTGATCTCATATCACATGATCATTTAATTAATAACTGCTTGTTTGTGTAAAGGTTGATATGATCGTACTTTTGTTTGATACATCAAAATTGGACATCAGCGATGAATATAAACAAGTGATACAATGTCTTAAAGGGAACGAAGAAAAAGTATGATTCAAGTTTGTTATGCTCACTTTTTAAGTGTTATATAGTTATTCCTTTTTTTTTTTCTGTCATTATTCCATCTTTCTAATGATTTCCACTGTCATATTTTTTCTTGTCGTTTATTCATTATACCGTGCAAAAAGTAGCACTGTTCAGATTAAGATAGTGCTTAATAAAGCAGATCAGGTGGGGGCAGCAGAACTTATTCGAGTACGAGGTGCACTGATGTGGAGCTTGAGCAGAATCCTCGAATCGCCTGAAGTTCCCAAAGTCTTCATCGGTTCCTTCTGCACAGCTGATTCTAAAGATACAATTGTTAGTATTTTTGTTATTTTCCGACTATATTAAAATCCGAAGTAGTCAAGTGGAATTTGTTATGTTGACTCATCTTATCTGTATTAGGTATCGGACTGGCAATTTTCTCTTGTCTGTTCTTTTCCGTTTAGAGCTCGGAAGTCCATGAAATTTTTACGCAAGAATACATTGATTTCTTTGATGAATTGAAATTACTTCCATCGGGTTGTAATGTGCGTAAGCTGAACGATGTCATCAAACGTGCCAAAAAATTGAAAATTCATGCACTCATCATGGAATACCTTCTTAGAAAGGTATGGACTGTAATTGTTTCCATCCTGTATTTGCATAACAGTTTTTATCTCTTAGATCTTCGGGACTTATGTCATATATTATTATCGACTTACTTATATCGATTTATGCTCGAAAAGGTCATTCCACTATTTAACAAATATGTCGTGTATGATGTCCATAAAGTTTTCGACTTATTAAAAACAATCTAGTCACTAAATCCAGTGGATTATATCCATTTAACCTTTCGGAAGCAGATATCTTTTAAAAGCCTGTGCACAACAATGATTTAAACATAACTGGTCATTACCAGAAACCGCACGCGTCGAATAGTTCAGATAAAAGATGCTTCATGCCACACTTTAGATGTGGTGTAGAACCCACGGTGAACTGAAACGTGTTGTTACACAGCGTAATTTGCAACGAATACTGGATGATTTCAAGTATCGTTTGCGTGTTGCAGAAAGCGATTTGCCAGATATACCGGTATGCTAAACAAGTTGACCGTGATTCTGGATGAGGGGATAGTGTAGAAAGAGGTATAGAAATACTGCATGCATTCTGTCATGGTGAAAGTGGAAAGAATAAACGTTTAATGTTAGAAGTAGGAATCTGTTTCTGTTTACAATAGACTACTTTGTAGCTCTTTCTCGAAAAAGCCCATTTATCATATGCCAAGGGATGGAACAAAATAGATGAAGATATGATGTATAACTTGGATCAGTTTATCAACGATGACATACCAAGGTTATCCTCCACTAACATTTTCAACTGAAGATTCAAATAATACTTATCCTTCGGTTTTTTAGAAGTCTGTGAATTTGTTCATCAATTCAATTGCTATTGACCATAAAAGGGTATCGTATCAGTTTTATTGAGCTATACTAACAGAATAAAAATGAGGGGACAGTTAAAGAAGGTGATACGACGTTACGATTGGCATAATTTAATTTCATAACATTTCGTTAATGTTTCAGTTTTCGAGTAAAATAACTTATTTTTCCTTTTGAGAATGGTAGCAGCTGTGCAAAGTAAGGATAAAAGAACCGAGATTCCAAGTGTCTTAGAGGAACTGTATAAAAATCTAATGAAAAGGGAACTACCGGAAGAAACGAAATCGAGGAAAGAAGTAAAATTCAAAGCGGATGACGTTGATTCCAACGATGATAAGCCGAAATCGAAAGCGGATAAGCTTTATTCGAAAGATGAAAAATCGAAATCTAAAACAGACAGACGAGATTCTGGTGACAAATCAAAGTGCAAAGCGCATAAGCAGAATCAGAATACCAGTAAAAAGAGCAAAACGAAGTCGCGATCCCAAAAAGAAGACAGAAGAACGTAATGACAAAAGAATATATCGGAAACATAATTGTTATACTATTTTTATGAATGCACGTGTATTTCTATGAATTACAACAACATTTATATTCAGTTCTGAAGCGAATGATATGCTGAACACTTAGTTGCCATCACAGTGGTTGTGAAAGAAGAAACAAAGATGTTAATTTAAATGTATGTGGTTGGTTATAGGGGAGTAGAGTCATAAATGTACGGTGTAACTTTCCATTTCAATTTCTCAACTGCATATTCGCGCTATGATTGTGAAAGTGGACAAAGAAATGGGAAAGCATGGGAAAATCAAGAACAGGTAAGCTCTTTTATTTCTTGATTTCAATAGGCAAAGTCTTTTCAATTTACTTCTGCGAAGTCCTGCCATTTGACATTTCCACTAGCATTGTTTGTTGCTATTAAATTCCAATACTACAAGTGAGAAGTAGCTCTCAGGTATGAAATTGCGAAATTAACAAGGTAAGTCCAACGAGTACTCTGCAAATGATAATGAGTAGACAACAATGGTAAATTGGGTTTCGAGGTTGGCTTTATTTTTCCTGAACGTAGGGACAGTAATGTCAAGATGATTCTGACATTATTATAATTTTTGAGGATTATTAGGGATAAAAGTAAAGGTAGAATAAGCCTAGTGCTGAGTCAAACTCGTTTTCGCGAAAAGAAAAAACTGTAGTTCCTAAGGAACTTTACATCTATGAAATATTCCAAAGATAAATGGATAAGTACATACATACATGTATACGGTAGAAGTTCATTCGCATTAACAAAATAACCGCCTTATTTGTAATGATATACATACAGTCAGAAGTACGGGTATTTTTCATCTTGTTAGGTTTTTCACTGATTTCTCAGAAAATTTGTATATTTACATTTTGAAATTGGTGAAGTTGTTAGCTAAGCCGATGCCAGTATTAGTTAGTTCGTCGGAAATGCTTGGAATAAGTTGTATTCTTTGTTCAATACTTTTCATATAGTTTGATATCTCGACATATGTAAATTTTCTTTCTTGAAATGTCAAACTATCATGTATCGAGAACGAGATTTTGTAACACATTCAAAATTTTTTGAAAGACGCAACTGGGGAAAGCAATACAACTGGAACTTCAAACTAATAATAGGTATATTGCAAT
Organism: Setaria equina; assembly: GCA_003012265.1. Lineage (NCBI taxonomy): Eukaryota > Metazoa > Nematoda > Chromadorea > Rhabditida > Setariidae > Setaria > Setaria equina. The sequence continues at coordinate 66,953 of PQVD01001342.1, forward strand.
TAACAGATTTCCGCGAAGTTTTTACTTCAGATTTTGCATGGAAAGTTAAGGAGAGAAGGGTTATTATCTCTCTTTTTCTTACAGTATATATTTTTATCCTACATTAGAAATTACTTTTTTTTTTTATTATGATTTCAAAGTTATCTACTCACAGAGTATCTCAGAACATATACGTTATTGATAGCCGAAGCCAACGTTGATAAAATATCATCGAGTTTTCGAAAATAATGGGTAGGTAAAATTGTTATTTTTTTGCTGACTGTACTGCTTGTTTTGTATTTGTGAATCACTCATTAATTTTCTTCAAAAACTTCGGATGTAAGATTTAGGTTTGTATAGTTATATTTTTAAAATTCAAACAAATCAAAAGTTCAATCTCTTGTATGCTTATTCATTTTTTAGGCCGTAGTGGACTTGCAAGAATGACATGTCAAATATGCGGTGACAAAAGTTTTGGACGACATTATGGTCTATGGACGTGTGATGGATGCAGTTGTTTTTTTAAAAGAAGGTATCTTTCCCAACATTTTTTTGAAGCCAAATAATAAAAACACTTTGGGAACATGGAATTTCAAAAAAAGAAAAAAAGTGCAAAACTGCTGGAAATTAAAAATCTTCAATATTATAATCTACAGTGACAGTTACCAAAGCTGTAGAGCCTTAGACTGACCTCATGAAAAAGCTTTTCAAGTTTCAGTCTTTATTTCAGTAATAGTATAGAGCAGCTTCCAAAATTACCTTTCGATATACTTCTCTATTTCAGCTGTCGCAGGATGTTAAGATAGCATTTGTGAAAATATTGACTATCTTGAATATTCGTATTTTAATTTAGTAAGTTAGTAACCAGTGAGTTAATGATCAGTAAATATCCATTAATATTGTCATTTAGAAACCACTGTTCTTAAACTTAAAGTGTGAAATTCATCAACAGAATAGTTAAAATTAAGCTGAATTTGTATAATCATCGATACATTTTAATACCAGTAAGATCAGATTGTGTAATCGACGAGATACCTATGAAAGAGATCTCATTGCAGCATTAGACGTAATATGACCTATACCTGTGTTTGTAAGTCTTTATCATACACTAGTATTTTGTCTGTACTAAATGTGGTATTGGATGTCTGAATATAAGCACGCATGTCTTTTATAGTTGTTTTTGTTTATGATAAATTGTCGTTCATTATTCGCAACATTTAACTGTTTGACACTTCTTCATCGTACTCGTTGTAACGTGAACAATCGTGTACACAGCTGCTTTTCTTTGTATATTTAGTTTGCAAATTATTTTGATCTGTATGAGTGTAATTCTTGTGATAATTTTCTTCTTGAAACTTAACATCACAAAAGTACTGCAAGAATGGCATAAAAGCTTCAAATTATTCAGTAGCTTTGACTCTAATACCATAAATTTTATAGAACTGGCCAGTACTTTGTATTTTAAAATGAAATACTTTGTGCTAACTTTTGCAATACTTTTTTTTTTTAATGACAACGGAACACACATTACTGTCTGAACTACATCTTATTTGATTGCAGCTGGTGATAATAACTGTCCGGTTGATAAAATACGCAGGAATTGGTGTCCTTCATGCCGCTTGCGCAAGTGTTTTCAAATGCAAATGAATAAAAATGGTAAGAGAATATATTGGCTGATAGAGAACAAAATGTTTTGTTTTGAAGTATAAAAAGTTTTTGAAAAAGCATCTCAAAAAAATTGTCACTTTCTTAGCTCCTCTAGATTTCGCTGCCATTAATCTGTTCAAATGCAAAATTTCCTACAGTCTTTTCGGCTTTTGCAGAGGAACTCTAAAAATTGTTAAGTCTTTTCACGAGAATATGTTCTTTCGTGTTCCATTGTTAGAAACTGCTAACTCTACATAATATCAAGATGACTAAGAATGTTTAGAGTCATTATTCTTAGCTGGCTTAGCAGTATTCGTTTAGATAGTGTCTAAGGAGATGTGGAAAAACTTGCTTTCGTTAATCTTTTACACTTCATGAGAATACTTCTTAATAGCCAATGCGATCGCCAAAGTGAGTTAACATCGTCGCATAAGTTAAAAGTACAAACATTTTTGCAGAATTTTTTACAAAATCTTTACAAAAAACAAATGTTTGTATCAATATCAAGCTCTACAGAATTAATTCATGTGACTGCAGTATTATTGCGGGATTCCATTGTAACTGCAGATAACCTGTTCCGGAATATATTTTATTTCAGTGTATATCTGACCCGAAGAATGGCTAAATGTGTGTTAAGAGGTCTGAAGAAAATACTGGACTATTATCTAGTACTTCTCTTCAGAGCTAATATAAATTTCAGGGTAGTTTAAGATTATACACAAATCAATATAATAGAATTTATTTTAAATTGCAACAGAGAGTTATTGTAGCGGTGCAAAAAGAACGTGGTCCTCGAGGAGATAAAAGATTATTGACGGGATATTCAAGCACTGAAAAAAGTAAGTTCCATGAAGACTGTGAGCATCAGAATCGATTGCTTGATCGGCCAGTATCATTTAATCACCTTGCAACAGTCCCTAAACAGGACTTATTCTGGTGATATTGCCAGTAGTTTAGTTAAGGAGCAATGAATCATCGTCTCTAACCAGCTGTGAACAGCACGAGATTCAGTGTACTCGATGAGCGAATATTTTTAAATTGCAGAATTAACTAATCAAGTTTCTTCTTTCTGCCAACTGCGTTGCGCCATCTCAGTACATAGTGAGAGAAGACTAGTTCGAGTTCACATTCCACTATATTCTTAAATTTAAGTTTAAATAACCATTTAGAAGAAATATTGGCGGAAGCGATTCGATGTTCACTCGATATGATTTTGATGAGTTTTCTCTCACCCGCAGATAAATTTGTTATATTGAGACGCTACTGGCCTGTATTCTACACACTTCATTGTATCATCGCTGTGGAATTGCCACTTCTTCATGATCCGATGGTTAGGAGGAAATTCTCAGTTAGGCTTGGAAATTCTGAAGACTTGTAACTTGAAAGATTAATTAACCTGCAAAATCGAATGTTATCATAAGGGTGATAACTAATGTCAATACGCACATAGTGAGCAGAAAGATATCATAAATCAGAATTTTGGTAAACTGCTTCTAATGCAATTAAACTTATTTTCAAAAATGTGGGAAATATTTGTTTTCATTTATTTTCAAAGCAAATGCATCATTTTCCCAGAAGGATTGACTTCTGTGTTGTGTATCTCTGGATTTTCCTTCAGTTGAATGAAATAATACGATCAGCAAGAAAAGACCTGTACATGAGGAACTTAGATAGTGAAGAAATACGATTGGCAATGTGCTACGCTCTTTGCAAGTTAGGTATCATTTTTGAAACAATTTCAAAGCTAACGGTGATTTAATTTCAGTTCATTTGTTGTGGAGTCTAATGCATCGAAGGACTTAATTCGACCGTTTTTCCACCCAAACGATAATTAAGTCAAACTTCAACAAAAACAATATCCCTAAAATTTAGTTCACCTCCTGGTTAACAAGAATTACTGGCTGATTTCTTTATGAAACAGAATTCATACTAAATATTTCTATTTCAGTCGAATCACGGTAGGCAATACAAAATTTGATTACCTATAGAAATATTTCAGGCAAGAAAAACGCGAAGCTGAGTTTTGCCTCTACTCTGGATAGCATTTATCGATTCTGGTTATCACGTCACTGCTCTATCTTTTTTCCGAATTCGCAAAATCGAGATAAACTTATTGTAAATTATATGGACTTCATACTGCTGCACTGCGAGCAGATTTCGATGGATGATGAGTTTGCACCATCTACCTACCCAGCAGATGTCATCCGAACTTTCTTGAACATTAATGAATCAGTTTGAACAACACCGACATCAGCATATCATAGTTAATCTTCGTGAATGTTGTAACCTTCAGTCGGCAAAAACTGGTAGAAGTGTTAATGTTTGCGCTTTCTTCTGCGTTTTAAAATGAAGACCAACCAGCCCTACTTACGTATATTTTGGTCCTGACTAAACAGTCATTTAAAGCAAAAACCCTTGCAATACATGAAAAAAAGGCTTTATAATATTCTTCTTTCTTAGGTCAAACTTCACTGAAGAACACCCACGTGTTGCCCAAATGTTAGATAAAGAAAATTAGCTGTGCATGCTGCTGGATGTTTTGTACTAACTGAATAATAACTTCACTTTCACTTACTTACTCAGATGTCAAAAGCATCAATCTTCCAGCACATTTGTATTTCAATATAAGCCAAAAACCACAAGAGAAAAAGAAAAAAAAAAGAACAAAGCATTAAACATAATGTGTTATCATCGATAATAAAAGCAGATCACAACTTGCACATTTTTATTATCAGACCTGTAAAATGATGCAACGTGAATTGAAATAAGGAGGAGAACAAATTCTGAAAAATTCAAAAATCATAACTCACAGCTCCAACAATCATTTCGGGAAAAGTAAAAGGAGTGAACAGCAACTGTTCTACAATCAACAACCCTCTTCTTGACTCTTCCGAACGCAGGCTGCTACACGTTTCTTGAATTCAGGAAAATTCTCGCGTTGCATCTTCTAGAAGAGAATGAAAATTTTTAGTGTGTTAAAGTAATTAACCAAGTAACACAAACTCAAAGCGGAGGACCACTACTGCAGTTACTAAAGTCATTTAATGTTAATGTGTCACTCAGCCATAAGTTTCACGCTAGAGACAAACATAGGTGGACTTCTTCATAATCTGAGACGACTAGCATGCAACAGCATCTTTAAGGCTATCGAAATTATAGAGAAAATGTTGTTAAACGCTCCTTCAATACTGGTCAGCTGCTGCTATTCTACGAAGCGCCGATGCCTGGTTAAACTTTATTGGATTTTTCAGGAAAATTCGTAATGAATTAGAGACATAATTGGGCATACTCGAGCCACGAAATTTCACATTCATCAAAGCAATACACATTCATCATTATTATTAATTATATAACAGTCAACAGTTCTTACCGCAGCGTCAACGTTCGCAGGAGAATCGTGATTTGGATCTGCAAGCATCGATATAACAGAAAGAAGAATTGTTTCTACGGTATGTACGGGTAACCACCTCTCCTCCGGCTTCTCGTATCCCCATCGGTCATCTCCCGGCTCATGTAATATCGATATACACACATTACCTTCCTTGTCAACTAAAATATTGAATTGAAGAACTACAAGCAGCATGAAACCAGAGACCATACCAGAAATAAACGAAATACAAATTGAATATGTCGGGAAAATTTGAACTTTCCAAATTTTCAACACAGTAGATCATTTATTCATACAGCAACCACATATCAGCATCAGTTGAACATCAGACTCTTCAAAAGTCAGATAACAATGACAGTATGTTTATTTTATTTCGACCTAGTCGAAAATCAAGTATTTCAGAATCGAAATCATTGTGTTAACTGTCCAGTAGCGGCAGAATCTCCCCTTATGTGAAAGACAGCTTTCATGCATCTTCTGCTTCACTAAGAGACGAGCAAGAAGGGTTAACGGATAATGAAGCTGACATATTCGAGCATTTTCAGCACTGAATTCCTGATAATAGTTCTTTTCAACTCTCTAAACATCTCTCAATCTTCTGAATAAGGCATCTAATAATAATAAGAAATACTGTACACATACTGTTCGGATGCCAGATTTCCGAAATAAATTTCATTTTTGGCGGTAACAGTGGGTATTCCTTGGGGAATTCCAAAAGCGCCTTGAAAAACCCTCCTTCACTGAAACAGACAATATTTCCAATCAATGCTTTAATCATGCTTTGTTTATATAACAAGGACAACGTCATTTTACAACATTTAACACACCGCAGCGCCTATTTCCTGCTGCTACAGTGACCTCAAACCGTAAAGAACTCAAGTTATTAAATTTTATAGATCACTTGAGTGATCGGCAAAATTTAATCGTTTGGTTCTAGCGGTTAAAAAAGCCCAATAGCTTTCGGCAGTACTTTGTAGTTATTCACTGATAACATGATCAATATAAAAAAACTATTTGAAACGAACTAACTAGAGAGTGTCGGGCGGCCCAATAACAAGCACTTCCCATTTGTAAATGTCATCACCTTGAAGACCTGCGGAGAATCCATCAACAGGAACCCGCTTCAGTTCTGCAACAGCAATAAAAACATCATTCTACATCCACACATTTTTGAGACTATGACACTACATATCCTTCCAGGGCAAATGTTGACAGTTTTTCTTTAATATGGAGATAATTTACAAAACTAATTCTTCCTGATATTCAATTCTATCACTCCTTTCCTCCCTCTACATTAATTAATCTACGGAAAAACAATAACAATTAATCAATAACGAATATTCTGTTGAGATATTCTTCCTAAACCAAATTTTAACTTGAATGCTGTCTGTTTCCCAAGTTAAATAGATTGCACGGCAAACAATCTTACGCAAAATCTAATAACTAATATCCGAAAGTGTATGTATATACGTATAGGAAAACGTGTAGAGAAAGTGTAAGATAAATATGTGCTACAAGATGAGTAGCAAATAAAAAATAAATCATTACGTGGAGCGTTTTGAAGAATTCTTACCTGCAAGTTGTTTTCTGAGAAGAAGTGCCGACTGTGGTTCACCCATACTCCTCCACTAGATAAACCCACTACACCGCCAATACAGACAACAACCGACCCTTTTCTCGGTTATCGAAAATAAGTTAATTTCGCTCATGTGTTAGCTTATAAAGAAACCGATAAATGTATCAAACAAAGACGAAGCACCATACGTGAAAGATGTCACGTGACAGTATTAAGACTATAATCACAGACAGTAAGAAAATAGCAAGTTAATGATTATGTTGCTGCCTAAGAAGTGAATGAAACAGTTAGGAATTGAGAGGTTCATATCATGCATAAAGTTTCACTTATTTTCGGATGGATGACCGATTTAGTATTTTTAGTCTGCCACTGAAATTCGACAAATCCGTTGATATTTCATGACAGAACTTATAACATGGTTATGTCGCCAGGATTTATTTAAAGTTTTTATGACAAATGCTGGATGACTGACTAGAATTGAGCCTGTTTAACTACTATTGTTTATTGTTTATTCTTTATTCTTTCCCACAAAGCTTTTTTTAAAGAGCCAGAGAAAATGTGAAAAGGAGCTAGGAAAGGGAAGTGTACAATCCAGCAATCATCTTCAATCTCAGCCTAGAATTCAAATGTAACAACTGAACAACACGATGAAAATTTTAACATATACATTATAATTGATTTTGCGGCTTTAGTAGAGAAAATTGAACATCAGCAGCCGGCGTTTTAACTCAAATCTTTAAAATGAGCATCTTACAACAACATTTAGGGCCGAAAACTCCGCAAGCACGCCGAAAAAATCGAGAAGAAAAAGAGAAAAAAACTAATACCTGAACTGCACCTCAAAAACCTCACATTGCTAAAGACTCGTGGTTCGAAATCTCATCAGCATGGCATACCGATGTCTATAACAGATGTCAGTGTAGCATACTGGATGGCCAATGATATGGTACGGGAGGTGCCTCGTTATTCGATATTCGTTTTAGAATTTTTTGATGGTCATGAAGTCTCTTCCACTCTTTTTCCCCAGTACCCGGGAGATCGCGGATACACACCTGAATCTTACTGGTACCGACCAATATACCGGTAAAGAAATAATTTTCGCGACATGACAATACGGATAACTGCGAATAAGCTATCAGCAGTAATTACGCTATTCAACGGTTTGAGCGTTTCCTCCATCATGTTTACTTCGGTCTCGAATATAGTAGATCGGATTGGTGAAAAAGACCTACCTAGGCAAACGACTTGCCGCACTTGCGTTAGTATCTATCGAAATTGAGATAATATTCGAGAACTGATCTAACGTAGATGATACATGTAGTGACATTCTGTAGTCCATTCATAAGTTTGGTAGAGGTGTGATTAATCTCGTTAAAGATAAGTTCAGGTTACGTCGGCTCTACTGTTACCACTATAGTCGGAAGATATCCATCAGGAGCAGGGCTGAGAATACATCTCCAATCGTTACCACAATTTGCTCAGTCCAAAGGCTTCAAGACTTTGCTCCTCTTAGTTATTATCCAAGTCCTAGGACAATAGTATTCACATGGCTTATCACTTTTGAAGATTCAAAAGGTGAAAACAGATGTGAAGTATGGATAACGATCTTATTGTAAATATCTTCAATTCGCAATGGTATTTAATAGCAACTGATCTCCATATTAATGATGTGTGAAATGAGATATCAAACGAAGAGGTGCATATTTTACCACACGCTTGCTTCTTGGAGCAGTGTAAATAGTTAACATTTTGACATCTTTTTAGCACAGGAAAGGACAGAAATAATCCTAAGTTACATAACTTGTTGCATAATGTAGATTTACGGGAAGATAATTAGTTAGCTTCAGCTTTTTGGAACGTTTCTTATATGATGTCGAAGCGTGTTTTGTGATAAGATAAATGTCCACAACTCCTTTCTATCAAATGTCCGCAAATCTGTCCTACACATTCAACCAGGTGCATATTGAAGAAAGTGGACAATGAGGTTGAAGTAAATCTAAAGAGAAATGTGTTTCACTCTTGTTGGCAGGAAATGAAGCCATTTAGCTAAACCAGTAGCATTATGCTAATCACATAATACTTAAAACAAAATGGTTTGGTTTCCAAGTTATTAACCTTTTATGAATAATTGCAAAATGTTGTTGACAAAATTATCTAAAAAGTAATCAGAAATTGGCATTAGAGGCATATGGACTTCGCATAGAAAGTACTTATCCATTAAATACACTATTTCGTGAATCTCACCTGAACACCACGGAACGGTGACCCAGAGATGTGACGTAATAAAAGTGGAATCTTCAAGCAAGCTGTGATATGGTGCACCTGTGATATGTGATGATTTCGATAAATGAACACTTCCTCCTTTTAAAGTCTTTTAACATCCAGTGGCATATAGACGTTAAGGAAACGATGAACCTCATCTACCTCACAGGTCTAAGGAAGCAGGTCGACGATAAGAAATCTATGCGACTTAAAGAGATAAAACTATGATATGCAAGGGAACAGAAGGTCACGAAAGGATCAAAAAAAGTAGACATTATTATTAAAGATGCTTCCCAGAAATATTTTATGAGGTTTCATTTTCCATTACGAAAAGGTATTTATTTTCCGAGTTTAAAATATGGTACTACTTACGGTAGTAAGTTAAAATGGTTTTTCCAGCAACCAAAGGAATTATTGTTAGTAAAGTAGCGTGTGATTCGAAAGGGAAACTCGAATTGAAAAAGGGAAAAAGGAATATATTGGGGTGCAAACTGTAAAGCTTATGGAAGTAGCATCCTTAATTAATTAGGGAATTGGTGAATACAATTTTTGCAATATTATGTCAACTATTGCTGATGAAAGTGTGGTGAAGTAACACATACTTTCATCAGAAATGGTATACATAGGGCAGAAGACCTCATGAGCAAAAAATGTACACTTCCTCCAAACGATTATCGAATATCACTTGGTAAAGGAATACAAAAGTTCCGGACAAAAAACTTTTTTAAAGCTTGAAAAAATCTTGTTTAGAGTCATACTTATTTGATAGTAATCAGCAGGGGATCATGTAAAGTGACGGTTGGCACTAGGGCAATATGTTAGTATTTTTACACAAAACTCTTTGTCAGACAACCTTCTTTTTGGATTTCATTTCTAGAATACATGAGCTATCGTGCACTTCATCAAAATCAAAAAAAAAGTATTGGAGGAAACGAAGTTATTATGCAAATATCCAAAGCTTAGACTAATCAAGTTCTAGCCAGTTTACTCAATATCTTCAAATTAAGGTAAAGGTAAAGTTACAAAAGGTAAGACAACAAGATAACCAATTAGATTCTGTACGAACATAGCGCAAATATTGGATTTTCAGAATACTGCTGAGTTTTCATCAAATCATCTGAAGAAGTGTATATTTCCTTTCAGCTTTCAATAACATTGAAACAAATAATGTATTTTGAAGTTCAATGGAACCAACGGATGATCCAAATAATTAAAGTAGGAGTTATTAATGTCAACAGATTTCAATTTTAACCTCTTCATTAAAATTTCGTGCAGAATTACAGATCTCTTCCATCAGGACGAATAACGATATTTCATGTTCAGGAAAGTAAACTGGAAAAAGAGAATAAACATTGACAGTGACAGCAAGATGGCTTTCATTGTTCTTAATCAAAGGGAGATTTAGAAACAATCAATATACACTGAAAAGCAGGATGTAACCTAGAGTATGGAATCGCTTAGAGTTTAGAATTAAACAAGAAAGTGAAGTGAAACGTCGACACGCTGAAAGAGATTCCCATCTTAACGAAATCTGTGTCAAGTTCCATAAAATATCGCTCCATTTTGATCTTAGTGACTAAGCAATCTAATGAGAAAACAATTCATTCATTTCCTAGTCTGCATTTAAAATAACCTCGAATTCAAATTTTTATATACAACTCCTAAATACTGAACAAGGTCGTTTGGGTTGTCATATATATAGTGGAATACCTATCTTGAATATTAACTATCTGCATTTGACGGCTAGTAGTTTTCTTCAAATATTATGATATACAATGAAAAAATAAAACAAAATTTATCAAAATCCGAGCAATCTCAAATAAAAACAGTTTGTTATTTTCAGCAGACCAGCCATAAAGAATAAGAGGTATTAAATCATGCCTTTAAATTTAGGGGGTAGAATTATCCTTGACCTTCAGACTGTTTAATATATTCAAAGCACTAGCGACCACATTCATTAATTGTACAATTTCATCAGGTTTCTTTGAGTTTTCCAACTGTTCCAAAGCCCATGTTAGTTTCTGCGTAATGGCATTTTCGGCATTCTCCTCCAAAACAGTTACTTTCGCGCCATCGTTACCCTGGAATTTGCATACGGTCATCACGAGAAGAAATAAGTACTTAAAAAGACTTCGAAATGAAGAAATAAAATTAAAGAGAAAAATGCAAAAGATGAGTAATTATCGAGGAGTAACCAGTTATTTAACCCAATATATAACTATTTGGTAAGCAACCGATCACGGCAAATATGATTAGACGTCATCTGCCATAAATGAGACTCATAAAATTAGCAAATCACATTTACCAAACATTTAAAAGTAAAGAAGTTATGTTATGCTTACATTTTAGAACTAGTGGTCTCACACTCTATCTTGGTAATTGATTTACATTACAATTCACCTTAACTGATGATGGTGAGGCAGCACGTTTTGCCTCATCCAGAAAACAAGTAGTTTCTGGATTTATTCCTCGATATGGTACAAAGGATGAAATGGTTTCGGTGTCGGTAAAAGTCGCAGTAGCAGCTGCAAATGCAGCGGATGAATGATCGGTCACTATGCGGCGCTCTTCACCGTCACCCTCGTTTTTCTGAAACCGATGAAATTCTCGATGTTTCTCGCTGCAATAAACGATCAGAATTTATAATGGACCATCATAGTTTCGCATACCATGCTAGTGTTAAGCTGCTGATGCCATGGAGCTGCTTCGATTGATTTGTTCACCGCATGCAAAAGCTGATTTGTAGTCGATGTTAAGCCATAAGATGTGTAGGCGGGTGATGATAGAGCAAAGGAAGATGGAGCTTGCAGTGAGGGAGATTCGTCAACCAACTGATCTGACTCCGAACTTGAACAGCAGCTACCTCCCTATAAAAACCTTATTAAACTCCGCTTAATACTTCTTTATCAGCGTAAATGCTTAACTCTTATAATCACTTTAATAAATGAGTTAATAAGTTTGCAATTTTCAATAATTTCCATTGTTATGACCTTCATTATTCATCTTCAATCTCTCCGGCTTTACAACTTGGACTATATCTAATTAAAAATTTCAAACTCAATGTATAAGAAAACTACGTATACTTACAGATTGCAGAGACCCCGTATAGTCACGTTTCCGTTTCTTGACAACCATCTTTAAAGTCTCCGTATAGTCTTTTGATAACTTAAGCGACCTCATAGCTGAATAACAAGTCGATAGCGGTTGCTGAAGCGTAAATAAACGATACAAAAAAAATTTTTTTTACAAAAAAAGAGAAA
>PQVD01001343.1:691-20126 GCA_003012265.1 Setaria equina
TATTACTTCTCAGATTCTTGTTTTTATTAGAGTACTTTAAGTTTCAAAATGAAATTTTTAAATTAGTTTAATACATTTAGCGGCAGTAGAGCAGTGTTTATTAGATGGTCTGAAACGTCGCTTACTTGGACTATTCGGCAGACGTTCAACTTACGCTCTTCTCCATAACATATCCAAATTTTGTCCAGAAGCAGCAACAGTTTTAACATTAACTATCAAAGCTCATGACGATGAAATCGAGTATGTTCTGTAAATTATTCATTTACATCTTTAATTCTTCGTTACTTCTGTTGGGATTAAATAAAATGAGAAATCGATTACGGTAGCAGTAGGGTCTTTTCTAATGAATAGTAATACTTTTTGGTATTAAAAATGAGAATCATTCCTTCCTTAAATGATTTCTTTTACTAGAGTTGAGCTAAAACTAGCAATTCAAATTTACTTTTGTTTATTTTGATTGGCTAACGTATTTATTTATTAGATCATGTCCATCACATTATTTATGGATTAGATTTGCACTAATAGCAAAAAGATTACCAGCAATCATTGGATTCATTCACAGCTCTGTACAGTAAGTTTTTCTGATCAGTTTGGGAAGATTTTAGCTGAGGACGGTTGAAAATAAGGTTTTTTTCTAATGAGATAGCACTTTCTAGCTAAAAAATGTGCTAGACATTTAGAAGAATGAAAAAAGACTAGATAAGCCTATTTTTGCAAATTTTCACTCTGAAAAGAGAAAGATTTTGTAGCTGTCGACGATACTACGAGAAGAACTCACTAATGCTGGATGCAGCTAAGGGAGGTGTTGTTGCAGCCTTACTCGGTTCGTTATTTTTCCTTATATTGACAGGGAATCCGTTCTTTTCATATTGTTCAAAGTTCTTATTCCTTGTACTGTAGCTGATGAATCTTCACAGCACTCAGATGAAGTGACCTTCTTTCAGGATTAAGCAAAAGGTAGTTAGTTTTGAAGATGAAGAGAAGCATAGATTCATGAGTTTAAATAAATAGAAAAAAAGTTTTTCCTTTGCAACTAGCTGATCTAAATGAGTAGTGTATGGATTAAACTTTTTAAAAGTTTCTATATTTAAACAATTTTAATTATCATGCATATCTACTAAATTTTATTATTTAAAATAAAAGAAATTTTTGTTTTTTCTTTCCATCCTGTTTAATTCCATTTTTGTTAATATCTGCATTGTGTAGCACTGCGAAGTGTATTATTTTCAATTCTAATTTAAATAAAAACATATGAAAATGCAAAATTACTTATGAATACTTAAGTGTTGCATATTTTATCCTTGCTTAGACTTTCTCACCTGAAAATGAAATCTAATGGAAGAGCCTAGTTCAAGAACATAATCAATAAGAACTAGTGCTTTTGAGCCTATGCATATGATTTGAAGTAAAAGAGGTGAGAATTACTTCATTTAAAATTATTTAAATAAATGAAAAAAAAGTTTGCCTTTTACAACTAACTGATTTAAAATTATAATGATAACTTTAACATCAATCTCTCATTAGCTGTTTAATTAATTAAATGGTTCAGGTGACTAACATGTGGTTTTAATAACTGAAACAGGTAAATTCATAATAATTTTACTAATCAACAACAAAATGACTTCTGTTTGTTAAAAAATGGAAATGATAAAGCTGATAACAGAAGAGAAAGAAATGATGAGGAAAAGTGAAGTAGCCGTTGATTATACAAGCAATATCTTTGATTAAAATTTGGATAAAGTGGATTTAATTCAATGAATACATTCTTATCAATCTACCTAGGCCATATTATCATTTGGAGAAGGTTTCTGTGATCCAAAAAGTGCCAAAGCTTGATTGGAGCAAAAAATTTGTCAAGAAAAAAAGAAAGAAATAGGCACATTCAATATTTTTTGTTGAGAAGACAAAACTGCTGCTAATGATTGATTGATGATGATTACAGTGATGATGATGATGATAACAATGATAAAATTGACGATATTAATAACAAAGATGATAATAATGATGATATGGTTAATGACAATAACGTCAATGATAATTCTTCGCTTTTATCATCCTTTGGCTAATCGTAAAGAGTAACTTCAAAGATAATATTTCTTTTTATAATAGCACTTTTGCTAAACTTCAAATTCATCCATCACTTTATTGGCTCTTTTGGCACTTCATAAAAAATTTTTTCCTTTCGTATTACTTTTTAGTTCTAATTAACACTATCCCAGAAGCCTATTTTTATGATAATCGTATACACATTAAGCAATCACTCAATGCCACAATGTTCAACATAGGAGAATTAAATAAATCACTCAGCAGTTTCTCTTTTACATTCCTCTATAAGATGACAGTTATCAATAATACTCTTTGTATTTAAAAACTAATCTTAATCGAGAATATGATCCATTAGGTTGAGTGGACAGTTTGTGAAGTGGAATCTCATAGAAGTACTGATATATGAATTTATGATAGTGCAAAATGCTATTGCAAACTATGCAGTACTAAAAGATATCGATTATGATACGAATTGCTGGATACTCAATTCAATTTATATTTCATTCACTCAATGTTTATTCAGTCCAACAAGTATTACTTATTTGTTCAGTTATTTACTGAAGAAAAAAAAAAAAGAAAATGCAGCAGTCACACACATCTATTATATAATTTTTAATTAGCTGAAGCTTATAAATGCATAGGATAAACATATTTAATCAAGGCTAATAATTTATATATAACCATACCTTAAATGAAACTAACTCAGCAGCTGTTTTATTGATATAAAAATTGTCTCTATGATATGTACCAGATATTCAGCATAACTACTAGACAATAAATAAATTGCAATACCTAAAAAAAAAAAAAAAAAAAAAAATTAGTTTAGAAATTCGTTACTTTGTAAGCTGTTTAAAAAAAATTTGTAATGTTCAGAGTGGAATTGAGAAAGAAAAGATCAAGAAAAGGTTAACATCCATTTTAGAGTTTCCTTTTAGTTCGGAATTCATTTCTTGTAGAGGTGGGATACAATTTAATGAGATCGTCCTAATTCTAGGTATCATATTAATCTAGTTACCTGCAACTTTGTTTTTAACAAATGATCTTGACAGTTCCCAAGTTTTTTTTCAAATAAATAATGAATTTTACATTTTAGAATTCATTTTCACTTCACTTTTGATTTGGATTATTTTTTTGAATAGGAAGAAAAAAATGATAATTAGGAAGCCATAAGTTGTAAAAAAGCTTCGTTTAATGTTGCTAGATGAATAAAAGTAAAAAAGCTGAAATAAGAGATATTAATCATCCATTCCATTTCATCTTTCTCTCATAGTTTATTACTTTAGCTTTCTCATTTCTTGTATGCTATTCTGGATAAATTCTTTGTCGGATTGCTTCAGGAGTACTTTGTTGTTGCATAAGATAAAAAGACAATATATTAATATATTAAAATTATTTCCATGCAAAATATATTTTATTCCTGACACATCGATTTTTTCCAGTCACCGGGAATAAAATTGCGGGATTGCTAATGAAAGCACTTTCTTCAGGGTAGCATCATTCTTGCTTAACGCAACTAGCATTAAATAAAAAACGAATTAGTTTCCGTTAGTATTTCTGTTTGGGCGCTATTTATCGTGCAAATTAGTTATCAGGATTAGCAAATATCCTAGAAAGAATTGAGTTAGTTTCTTGCTTCAGGTTCTTATTAAGCTTCCGAATATGCACTCTTAATTGTTAGACAGAAAAAGTCTTACTATAAAAAAAAAATGCTCCAAATTATTATCATTCTACTATTTTAATTAATTAGACATTTAGACTTATAGTCTTTTTTTTTGCAAAAAAAAAAAAAAAAAAACAAATAGATTGTGATAATTAAATTACAGTTGGTCCATGTGCAATTGATTACACAATGTTGGAACATCAGTATGACCCGTATGAAGAACCGTTGGCAGGTGAACTGGTAGAACGACATCGTAACATTCATTCCTGTTCAGCCACTCCACCAACTCCAAAAAGACCGCCATTAACGGTATGTCCAGGCTTATTTTAAGTGTTTTTTTTTTTTAAATTTCTCGAAAAAGGTAGAAAACGTGAAAATGTTAAGCAATACTGGAATAGAAGAAAAGTTTTGATGTGAACATTTGTGCTTTTAAGTGATCGGATAAGGCTCGTAACGTTTCACGTGAAGTTCACGATTATTTTAGGTGATGAAACGTGGAAATAGCATCGTAAGTAGCGTTGATAGCTGCTCATCACCGGTGTGTACATTTGGACGTGATTATGTGTATTCGTTGCATCAGAACGTGAAAGCATCTTTGCTATACGGTAAGAATAATGTCACCGCGGCTATATCTCCCGATGGACCACCAATGAAAGGTTACCTATCATTGCATCAGAATTCACCTGGAAATCTTACTGTCAAATGGTCACCAAATCAGCTGATGCATTCAAGGTATTGTTTACTTTTATATACTTGTCGGCTAATCTGTTTAATACTTCTTATCAGTCACTACTTCTATCCTTTTTTTCATCAAGTATTTATTGCACAGTGAACTAAACATCAAAGAGATGAAATTACTATTTGTTGTTAATAACTGCATGAATTCAGCTCGCAACCATCCTCAGCTTCCTACGATTATCTTCCCTGTGATAATGATTGGCTTTGGAGGCATATTATCAACATCAATATTAACGATATCATTTATGTTCATGTACATCAATACAGTTCGTTTTTTCGCAGTAATTCTGCTTGAGAATTTTATTAAAATGGATGTATAGCTGATATTAACCAGAATTTGTTACGAAGTAATTATCAACTTCTACCTCTTAGCAAAGAGAAATATCAGAATGCACTATGAAAACTGTTGGCCATAGTGTTTTCTATTTAAATCATTAGCGTAGCAATAAGCTCAGTTGCAAACAAGAAATTACCAATTAAATCGTTAATTAATCAACTGGATAATGGAGATCAGAGAAGTTTAAATTGAACAATTCAGATGAAAATTCGCCAACAACACTGATTTTTGTCGGAGGTGACGGCATTCAACATTCACCAATGCAATTCCCAGCAGGCCATCATCTCCTTGCCTTTCTGTCCTGTCTCGAAAGTGGTTTAGCGCCGTATAATCGACTCGATCCACCCTTGTGGTTTTCCAAACACAAAGGTTCTATTTCACTGTGAAATCCTCCAATAAAATTCATTTTTTTTAAAAAGCTGCATGATGGATACCACTAACAACTGCCTTTATAACAATGTATTAATTTTTGTCCTGAGATGAAAGGCGAACCAATCCTTGGTCTCAACTTCAAATTAATAATTGATATTTTAAATTGATAGATAAATTAATAGTTGAGGTCTGTTAAAGCTCGCCATTTAATTCGATGGTTATCTTAAAAACTAATTATTTAAAGCGAAAAAAAATAAAAAATAATTTTCCAATAGCAAATTTAATACCTATTTTCATTTGCCGAGAAAATTATTCTGCGTAACGATAACTTTTAAAAACATTAAGAAGTGACATCCAACATTAAGTTATTCTCAATATTCCTACGTAAACATCTCTTCTCTTAATAAAATAACATCTTTTTCAATTTAGTAAAATGGTAATCATTTTATTAAGCATGCTTCTCAATAGGTAAAATTAAGGTAAAATATTGCCGAAATTGCGGCGCAAAAGCATAACAAACGATTCAAGCACAAGTTGTTGCGACGACGACAAATTACAGGATTATGTATTTCGTGTTGTACCAACCTCGGCACCACCTTTAATGCTCAGTGAGCCAAATGATTTAGATGAAAATGTGATCCGTGAAATATCCGCAGTTAATGATTCGATAGTTAAATTAAGGTATACGAAAATCGATGTTTATAAATTTAAGATATGTTAAGATAATTAACTGAAGATGGAAGATTTAATTCCTGAAAAGAAACGGCAATATCTAAAATAATGAATTAGCTGGCAGTTGCCTTTACTTTCAATACTTGCAGAAAACGAGATGAAAAACGAACGATGAGTGAAAGTGAAGTAAATGAACTTATGAGGTTAGTTAGAAATGCATCGTGATTATATCACCTATAACTGTAGACCTGGAATTTCCACTTATGAAGGTGCATGTTGATATGTAGACTATACTAAGTAGTTCATTTTAGAATAATTGATTTACTGAATAATTTTAGAACAACAAAAATTGTATAAATATCAGATAAGATAATAACTATTCAATAATTCAAAAGCGATAAAAATTAATATTGTGAGGAAGATGAATCAAAAATGTTTTTAATAGAACGCTATGATATAAATATAAAAAGAAGTGATTGGAATAACTCATGTAATGACTTACCTTATGTATTAACGGCTTACAGTATTTGTTTCAACAAATTTCATAAAACTCTCTGAACTTGTAGGCAAAATTTCAAAAAAGCATGTTCTTCCATGAGAATGCAAATTTTGGCTCGAACTTTTTATGGATGTAAGTTTCAATTTCAAGTTCACTTCACTGTTTACTGTTCAGTTTACAGAAGTAACTTTTCTTGTTCTTGTAACTTTATTAATTGCAATCATTGGGAAGCGATTTTGAACACTACTTGTACACACACATCTCATTTGCTTACCTGTTCCGTTATAACAACTTTAATCAACAAGTTATCTTTCTTATCAGAATCATTAATTTCGAAATTTCATTGCCGCATATAAAGTGCAGCTAATGAAAAGTTTTAGGGTTAGCATATTGCGGACATTTGCGTACCATTCGAAACCATCTCTCTTGTTTGGTTGATTCGAAAACACTGGTAAAGGAAGCGACTAGCGCTGTTAATGAAGAATTCTGGAAAGAGTGCCGGAATTTAAAATCTGTATGTGTCTTTTTCATTACCCTTTTTAAAATTTCTCTTTTGTTATTTAATTACCTGAAATATTACTGCATCAGGCAAAGCTGGAGAAAGAATTCTTATCGAGAACTTATCGATTTGGCATCAAAGGAGATGAGCCTTATATGCTCCGACGCAAGGTATGGCCATATCTCTTAGGCCTGGTAAACTGGACACAAGATTTCGAACAGCTTAAGAATTCATATCGCGCGAAGTATTACAATGATGTAGTGGAATGGGAGAAAATCGAGAAAATTATTCGTGAACGTGATCAAGAAGCATTCATAGCTGGTCAATAAGTTTATTGTTTTTTTTCAACCAAATCTAAAAAAGAGCTTTTCCTCAAAATTAAATTTAAATAAACTTAAATTTAATAAAACCAATAGGACAGGGGTCATGTTCAGTTCGCCCAATACTTAATTAAATCTTCCCTATCTTGTTCTACGAGATCTGATACCTTTCTTTTTCTAAATTTATTATTTTTACGTTTTCGTCTAACTTCTGATGACACGAACGATTTTTTTATTTGGAAAAATAGTCAAATTCTGGATAAACAAACAAACAACAAGCCTGTTAGAAAGCTAAACTCAAAATCTAATTTGGGTAAAATTATCTAATTAAGACACTTTTAGCACGAATTAGATATGGAACGTGTAAGCTTGCATCCAACATATCACTTCAAGAAACATCCCTGAATAATGACGTATTTGAAGGAAGTGATGAAGTACATGGTGACGGGAAAATTAGCGAAGAGGTAGACTTTACTCCATCTGGATCGTTTGCACAAATATGGACACTTTGGTGCTATGCTACTTTCTATCTGATTTTAATCAGGGGTCACATCAACTTTGTTCTCTGCCAAAAGTCAACTACCTTTCTGAAAAACTAATTAACCATTTTTGAGGGAAATTTCAGGAAGATGTGGTAGCAAAATTCAGTGCGAATCTTCATCGCATTGAGAAGGATGTGGAACGCTGTGATCGAAGTTCGACTTATTTTGCGAAAAAAGAAAACCTACAGAAGTTAAAAACAATTATGTGTACTTATGTATGGCGAAATTTGAACGAAGGCTATACACAGGGTATGTGTGATCTGGCAGCTCCATTATTGGTGATCCTTGATGATGGTATGTCTAATTACTTCTAATTATTGCTAATTGTTCGAAAATTATATCACCTGACATTCATTTCGTAGAAAAACTATTTACTCAAATAGTAAATTGAAAAACTCAATAAAACTCAATAAAACTATGTGCAACTATTTTCTACAAGCAAATGCTTTTCAAACTGTGTCATAATGCAAAGCTAATGTGGAAATTACACTATAAAGAAGGACTGGACTGTGGAAAAACGAGATATACTGACAAATGCTAGAGACTGAAAGTTTGTAGAATCATTGGTATTGGCATGCTTTGACCGCTTAATGCATCGAATGAAGCAGAACTTTCCGCAGAGAACCGGAATGGATGATAATCTTGCTTATATGAATTCTCTCCTACAGGTTGCCTTCTCCTTGAGATTAACATTTTCTAGAAGAAATTGTATTTTCAGTGAATCACTCTACTGTCCTTCTCCTGGAATTGGACTACATTTATTTATTTTAGGTGATGGATCCCGAATTTTTCGAATACATAGCTGAAAATGGTGATGCAACACATCTTTCTTTTACTTATCGATGGTTTCTGCTTGACTTCAAGAGAGGTTTCCTTTTTTTTCATTTCTCGTGACCGATTTTCAGAAGATCATTCATCGACTAATATTTCTTACATTTGCAAATAAAACATCTAATAAATAAACTGATACCAAACAAAGTTCAATAAACAATTTAGACTAATCTTTTTTTTTTTAGAATTAACTTATTCACAAGTTTTCCGGGTTTGGGAAGTAATCTGGGCAGCATCTTCACTCGTTACTACTCATTTCCATTTATTCTTCGCTCTGGCAATGATCATCGCCTATCGTCATATAATTATCGACAATCGCATGGATTTCACCGATGTTATCAAATTTTATAACGGTAAATAAAATTAAGCCTCAGTTTTCTTTATGAAAATTGTTTTTTGTTCGTTTAGTTCGTTGGAAGCTTTAAATCTCTCTTAAATAATACAGTCTTATTTTCTAACAAAATTTCAAACTAGTCTGATTGTCCCGACTTTGTATGTAATTCATTGTCGCAAGTTCTAGGAAGCCTTTTCCTCAATTATTTGTTATATTATCGTATGTCTTCAAGTTTAGCCAAGGAGAAAGTTTGGAAAGTTCTAATTTCGTTGTTACATATTGTTTCTTTTTTTTATACTGATAGGTCTAACGAAAACTAGGATTTGTAGAAATGGCCGAAAGACACAACGTGGATGAACTTTTGGATTCCGCTCGTAATCTTCTGGAACGCTTACAAGCAATTATTGTGGAACTCGAACAAATCAAGAATTGAGTTCAGTCATCATAGAACTCTATATTGAAAATTTGAAATTTCATCACTTATGCTACTTTTTATCCATTTGCTTATCCAAAAATTAAAGCAAATTCTTTTAATTTTAATAGAAAGGGATTCTAGAACATATAATAATTAGCACAGTTTTGTCCTACAAAAGATTTCTTTATCATGAGAAGCAAATGTAGGATATCATGCTACACTAAACTGCTTAGGTTAGGGAAATAGAGCACTTTAAAGGTTGACCAAGTTAATTGACAGTGAACTTTTTAAATTATAAATCAAACTTCGAGAATGGCAACAATTTTATAGCATTTCTAATGTCTAAAAACTAGTAATTATAAATTTTTAGCCGAACAAATGTGACATTTATGAATTTATGAGCTCTTGGAAGACCAAAAATCTAGGTATTTAAATATCAGGAAGACTGGAAAATCAAGTTCAGAAGCTTATGTTTAACCTTAATAGCCATAAATCAGTGACATAAACAATCATTTAGATGAGGAGCTGAAAAAATTCAATAATTTCTAATAACAAATCAGCGGCATAATATATTTTTTTTAAAGCCAATTTACAAATTGTCATTTTCAACAATTAAATAATTATCAATTTAATCCTATCATATCAGTGATGCGATGATCTGTCCTTCTGTGATTTTGGCTTTTCTATTTCTCTTCATCAATTGTTGTCTATAATGTGTTTCGTTTACATTATCATTTCTAAAGTTTTTTTTTTTCATTCTGATTGAATAAATAATCAGACAACTACAGACATAATCATTAGGATCTTTGGTGGGTCAAATTCGGTAGAATTCTATTTCTTAGGTGTTTTAACGATCATTTAATATGGTTTAAACTGTATAGGATATAAAATAAATCTTCCTCTATTTGATCTTCCGGCAGGAGAAATTAGATACCAATTCTACGGACCGAAAAATTAAAAAGTCTGGAATAAGTCAAAAATTTGTAAAAGTTTCAAAATAGCTTGAGAAATTTTATTATCACTGATGTGAAGATTAAAAATTACAACGTATCTAAGCAACATTTATTTCAACACTGATGTAAATGAGGAGAAAATTAAGAAGTAAGTAAAATTGTAATTGAATTCCACTCTTCTAATTTGTTGAAATAGTAAGAATGATTCACAATCAAGGAAGAAGAAATACATCTGTTGTAATTTCAAAATTATTGTTAACTGAATAGCAGTAGAAAATTGAATTGGGATATCTTTGTTTGCTTCTTGTACGCAATTTTCTTTCATCTCCAGTTCATCTTGTTTCTTCTGGGATTTGAACTATTTCTATAAAATATAAACTGTTTCATACCTGTTCAAAAAATAATGTTGTTCATGAATATATCAGACTAAATTTATTCTTCAGTACAGACTTTTCATCTCAGCCTCATTCTATATCACTTCCGGATTTCATCAGTCAATTAAGATTGTATTACTGAAATTCGGAACAAACTTGAAATACTGGAAATTTCAGAGATGGAGTGAAGTTTGAAAAGAAATGTAAAAAATTTCAGTGGTTATTTGAAAATTCTGTTGCGACCTGAAATTTCTAAGGCTGTATGTATTTTTCGTAAACATTATAGTACTTTTCACCCATGTGAGTTTGCTAAACTTACTGTAGACAAAGGTAATGAGAATCATATTAAAAACCAAACAATGTTTATTCTTACTACTTTAAAATAATAACTATACTTGCTTATAACTCGAAACTTATTGATGCTGTTCTAGTCTTTTCCTGAAGAATCATAGGGAAATTTCCTATTTTAAATTCAAGGCTAAGAAATTAGTCTTTAGAAAACCAAAAAAAAAAAGTTTTAAGTCGAAAAATCAGCAGTGGAGAAATAATCTTGTAAAAAAAAATTGCATTAACGGAATAAGGTATTACTAAGCAAACATATTCCACCAAAAAATATTTCCTACAATAAAAAATATATGATATTTTTTGGCAATTTTACAGTAAAATATAAAATTCAGAAGCCATAAAAAACATATACAATTAATGAAGTAATCTGCAGGAAAAATTTGTTTGAAGCCGCAAAGACGAATGAATTCATTTGACAAAGAGTGCTTAAACATGACTTACTAGTTTAATGAAATTCATGCAGCATGCAGCGTGCAATATGGCATGCATTTTAAATTGCATCGAAATTTCACATTGCAAGAAGAAGTTAATGATAATTGTAATGTGTTGGCTATCTTAGTTTCGTGTTTTTCTCTGAGAAATTTATTCCTCCTAGTTTTGTTGTTTAGGCAAATATCAAATATCAGGCAGCGCTTCGAATTTTTCAATCTATTCAGTTTTTTTTTTTTTTTTTTTTTTTTTTTTTTTTTTTTTTTTTTTTGATTTTTTTAATTTATTTTTTTTTTTTTTTTTTTTTTTTTTTTTTTTAGATTCTGAAAACATGCCGCACCAAAAACGTCAGTTATATACGATGTCAGTTGTACGTGGTCATCCAATTGCTGCTCCTCAGAAGGATGACGACGAATCAAAAAAGGTGATGTGCGATTATTTTATTCAACACATTCAATTTTGACTAATTATTTCTAATTGTTGTCAGTGATATTAAAAGTCTTCTTTTTGAACAGGTACAGAATAATATATCATCATTACCAAACAGCATTCACGATTATCAGATATCTAAAGAACATGGAATGTCATATCGTCAACTTGGGATGACACCTATCAAAGTTTCAATCATAGCATTTGGTAAGATAATAAATTGGCAAAACTTTAAAATTGTTAGAATTATTTCTGTTGAGGATGTGGAGCGATCGGTGGATTATTTGGAGAGTTCAAATTTAATCTGGACGAACTCTTAAACGAAGCAATCAGAAACGGAATCAATTATATTGATACTGGATATTGGTATGGTCAAGCTCGATCTGAAGAACTTCTTGGACAAGTAATTTGTTTTCGATCCATCCACTTTCTAAACCTTGGAACTTTTTACCCGATTGAGATTTTAGAATCTTCTGACGTAACAATATCTTCTTTTTAGAGAATATTTTCAGGCACTACGAAAAATTCCACGACAGAACTATTACATCAGTACTAAAATAGGCCGCTTCGAATTAGATTTCTCCAGAGCCTATGATTATCGAGCTGATATCCTTCTTGAACAACTTACAATGAGCCTAAAGAGATTGGAACTAGATTATGTCGACATTTGTTACCTACAGGCTTGATTTTAGACGTATTTAATTGTTAAATTTTCTACATTAAGTTGAAAATGAATCAAACTTCTTATTTCGTGCAGTTCCTAGCTTAAGCGAATCATACCCTTCTTTCAGGAATGCTTCAATTAATTTGATTGGTTCTATTATTTTTCATCTCCTACCTTAATAAATCCAATTAATAAGCATGTTACATACCAATTTTTTAGTCTCAGCATTTCTTATTTTAATATTTTTGCTATTATCTAATGCTTTTATTAGTATAAAATAATGAATATTCTGTACCAAATAAGCAAGAGTGACAAGATAAATTAGGAATGGAAATATACAGATGGATGAATTCATGATAGTGCATGGAAGTTAAGCGTAACTTTGTCAATCTCTAAAATAAAAAAAAAAAAAAAAAACCATGAACAGAAAATAATTACAAATTGAATTTTTTCAAAATATTTCAAAATATAATTTTATTTATCGTTTCTGTTTTGATCATTTCACTTCGTCAATTACTTTGCTCGCAGTTACGAAACGTTGATTTCAACATGATAGCCGAAACAATATTCAGTGAATCGTTGGAAGCACTGCGAATAGCCAAAGTTACTGGCAAGACAAGATATATCGGCTTAGCTGCATATACACTTCGGAATATAATGTAGGCAAGGAACTACTTCCTAGTTATTTTCAAAATATTTCTATACCGATATACCCGTACCGTCCCATACTTCATTAAGATTGTCACACTCTCTTCTAATAGCTCATATTCTTGATTATCTTGGATTTGAATATTTTACAGTTACGTACTTGAGAACAGTGATTTGAAAATAGATGTTGTGATGACATACGGCAGAGCAACACTTTGTGATAATTCGTTAGGTGAATACATGCATCGTCTTGAGGTCAGTGATTTTGTGCTAAGAAATTTGTGTTAAAAAATTTCAAAATTATATTAGAAAATAGCTTATCGATTATTTAACTCTGGTACTAAAAAGCAGAAAATATTATTCCATCATGAAATTATAACTTTTTCAATAAATTTACTGTCTTCTGAATTGAAAAACTTTGTCAATCAGCTAAGTTTAAACTTACCTTTTTCAAATGAGCAAATTTATAGCTAAATGGTGTGGGTATTGTGAATGGTGCACCGCTATCAATGGGTCTTCTAACTGATAAAGGACCACCAGAATGGCATCCTGCACTGTTATCTGTCCTTCGAACTGCTTCTGAAGCCGCTTATTACTGTAAGGTAGGATCATTACTTTTCTCACTCATTCCGTGCAGAGCAAAATGCCATGAAATTTCTTAAAAGCTGAAATCCTCCTGGTTTGACGAGATCTAAAAAACAAACAAGCCTTCAAACTCGAGATTGCAACATTGAATTTCTTCATAGCTATGGGAAATTTTTCAAATGTCTTTAAAATTTTAAAACTTTTACCTTCCCGACAAAATCTAAACGACCAGGAAGTAAACAAACTTTTTTTCCTTGAGAAACACCCAAGAATTCGATCATAAATATGTGAGTAAATTTAGAAGAGAAGGATATCATTATCGAAGCTCGCCATTGATTATGCTATTCAGTTTCCCGGTATCAGTACATGCCTGGTTGGTATAAGGAGTATGCATCACCTTTTGCAGTGCTTGCAAATAGTTCACTGCGATAGCTTGACGAGTGAGGAAGAACGAATTCGAAATAGAATCCTTCGAAGGTGAATTATTTAATGTAGGTCAATATCAAAAAACGAGAACTTCCCATCGGCCAGAAATTATTAAATAAAATTTCTTTCAAAATAATCTTTAACAGCTGATTGCCTCTGCAGAACGTCTTTCATGCCTTTAAGTCTCAAATGTGATATGACTTCATGATTCAAACTTTATCGTTCAATCTTTGCTCAGTCTATTTCATTTTAGATATTTTGACAAAGTGAATAATGCCAACTGGGAAAACATAGATTTGTATACTTACTGGAAACGTATGGAACATATAAACTGGAGCAAAACTTTCAAAAAACATAGCCGCTTACAGTTAAACAAGCAGCACTGTAGATGTACGACGTGAGGTATAAAGATTAATGTTAAAGATTCATGATTGGAATTTAAGAATTTTTGCTTTTCCAAGACTCAAAGGAAAAAAAGTTTCAAGCATGCTCCAGACACGTTTCTTTGTCAGCTAAAAAAACCGTAAAGATTAATATCAGCAATAGGACAGATAATCAAGAATAATTAACAAATAATCAGTAATACTAATCTTACCAAGGAGATGGATGTGTTTCACTTTAAGTGGTGAGGTTTGCGAACTCGATAAGAAAAAGAAGAAAAAATAGCGTTTGAAGGATATTCAGAATATTTTGTTTCTCAAAAATTCAACTTTTCCAGCATCACTGCCTCTTATTTCATTACCTACGTCAGACCTTACGTCAAATTCGCTTTATAAACATGAAAAAAAAATTGAACCTCGCCACTGTTTCCTCACTTCTTAATCAAGAACTAAGTTGCGGGCTTATCTTAAAGATGAAAGCTCTTGGGGTTTCAGAAGAAAGCAAAGCATTGAATACTCTACAAACAGGCTATGAACAACAACAAAGATTTCATGATCTGTCCAGAGGCTACTATTATCTGTAATTTATATCATCGTTATGCTTTAGAAATGATAAATAAAAGCATTTGAAAACTACCAAATATAAAAAATTAAACATTTGTTTAATTTGGTAACCACAGTTCTTCATTTGCCATGTATACGACGCTATCAGTCTGCATCTGAAATCAAAAAATCCTTAAACTTAAAATCTTTGTGAATTTCATTTCTTTAATTTTTCTTACTTAGATAGAAACTAGTTGTCACTCGATGCACGGAGACACACAGACAGTATTATTTACTGTTCACTAATAAAGAATATGGCCTAAATGAGGTGATAACGCTTACTTCGCAATCTCATGGACATTTTATCTGTAATATGGTGGAGAACAAGAAACAAAACAAAAACAAAAAAATCAATCAAAATTTATTAAAAGAAAGATGAACTTGTGCATGCTTTATAAAAATGAACTTTGCTTTTTACCTGTCAATTCACATCGGTCTTGTACAATTAATTTGCTAGATTATATTGAATTCCTTAATGCTGTATTTTCAACACAAATTTTGATTTGTTCTCTTATCAAGAAAATTAAATAAATTCTATTATCAAGAAGACTAAACAAACCTGAAAAAGATGATGCACGGAACTTTTTGAGTCCTGGCGAAGTAGAATAAACAGTGAAAAATTCATTAGTAAACTTGAGAGAAGGATTTTTTTCCTCTGCATCCAAAACTTCGGCATCTGATGGAATTTTTCAAAGATATATTAGAAGAAAATGAATAACAAGAACAATTCTAACTTCTCTAATGACGTAAAAGTGAGCTGGAGAAATTCAACAAAAATTGTTATAAAGAGTTTAACATGGCAAGACATTAAGAAAAAGAAAGAAAAATAGATAATCGATTATAACCAACCAATCTGCTGGAATTCATCACGATCTCGTCTTATATCATCGAGAAATTCCCATGAGCCATTATCCTCTTCAAGAGTACGGGAATCCATAGTCTCGATTACATTTTTCCACAGTAATTCATTTCTCAGAGCGTTTGCATCTTCAGCAAGAGGTGAAAACTTCCGCATAAGAGGTGAGATAAAAGATAATGATCTAAAAATGGTAAATTTGAGATAGCACATAATGGTGTTAGAAATTTCAATTGGTTTTTATTTCTTATTCGCCATTCCAAAAAAAGTAGATACAAAGTGATACTTCTCAATTCCTAACTTGTAAGATCTGTTTTTTCAAAGCGAGAAAAAAAGATATCCCTCTTACATCGTTCGTACCTTCCTCCTCAACCTTCAAAAAAAAAAAGAAAAAACAGAAGAACCTGCACAACTCAGTAAGATATATGCCAATTTACCTCTTCAGACTGTATGAATCAAATGGAAAATGAGGTTCAAACGGCATATTTTCCGCTGGTTTTACTGGTAAAATATGATTCACGTACACAAGCTGCACAGATCTACAAAATTATGGAAAAATAGAATTTGACAGCTCTTCTGCCAAACTGTTTTTTTTTTCAGATCCACTTGGTTTCAAGCTTAAAAATTTCGTGAAAGCTCATAACTTCCGCCAAACCTTATCATGAACTGAATTACCTAACCTTAAAAATAACTAAAACTTGCCCCTACGATAAAAAAAACAGCTTTCAACGGCAGAAGACTTAATTGAAACCACTAAGACATTAGTACAGCCCATTCATGCATGTGATACAGTTAAATATGATAATTTTTGTCCAAGAAGAAAGGTGAAAAACCCAATATAAGTGAAAAACCCAACATAAGACGCTAAATTTTACCTGCTTATTATAGCAAAACATGAAGCCACTGGGCGGCTAATATAGGATAAAGGTTCTAGTGCACTATGGATAATATGTCCGAGACCCCAGCGATGTATCTTGGCCATTTCTGAAAACGGATGGTATTATCTTTTCTTCAAATGAAATACAAGCCTACTATTGTGAGTGCTTTCTCAGCAGAACTTTAATCCTAAACTTATTCGTTTTATCAACGTGTTAAACCCATTACCAGTTTATCTAACATGTGGTAGTGTCTTCCTTTAAATATCGATTTAATATTGTATTTCCAATGACTGATCATAAATCCTTAGATTTAATCGGAAAATCTATGTATAAATTGCATTCTAAGCCCAAAAATTATGAACAACTAACCTTGTGCCTGCACGATTTCCCGATATCGGAAACAAAATGCAACAAGAAAAGCTTGGAAAACAGCATAGAACGTTCCATGTCGAACCGTACCTGCTGCTGCGCCAGTTGTTCGATCAACCATTTCATTCACATACATAGTACACCAGTCTGACAGCATTTTTAACCAGTCCATGGTTGTGCTAAAGAAAGCCATGAATCATCATATTTATTATCTATAAAAATCAAGAAAATCTTTACATACTCTTAAACCAGCAGCACAATGAAAGAAAATAAAATGTTAAAAGAACATAAATTCTCAGAAGCTTATAAAGCTTCACTGAAAAAGAAACAAATAATGAAAGAAATTACGTGAGATTAATATATGAAGCACGAGAAAGCATGCTGCCAATGTAACAAGCAGCACCTTGTGCTTTTTTCCACTCATTCGGTGTTTGATTTAATCGCATGACGAAACTCCACAGCCAATTTAAAAAATCTTTTCGATAACCCTGAAATATCAAAACGGTCGAAAAAAAAGTTATATCTAGACAAAAGAAAGGAAAAAAACAATTTCAAATAAGCATACGACGTCAAGACTGCAGATAAAAAACCAGAGGAACGATATGTTCTTCAAACCCTGCGCCATTAAAAGATGCTCCTCAAACGCAATTAATAACTCTCTGAACATCTGCCTATGTCTAATTGTTGATGGTATCCAACCGTAATCTGAAAGTTACGAATAAAAAGTTTAAAAAATGAAATGTACTGGTTTAAACAGGCACAATCTTCTTAAATAAAGGCTCTTAAAAATATGCTATTTACATTTGGAACGAAATAAAAAGTTTAAGAAATGAAATGCACTGGTTTTTTTCAGATTTTCAAATATTCTAAAACTTGCATCAAACAATGCTTTGTAACTTCACTCTTATCAAACTTTTCAAAGCAATTAACTCAAAGACAAAAAACTCCCTAATTACTCTGCCCATTCCTTTGCCACCAAGATATGAGTTCCATTATTTTAAAAATTTCAAAAGTTGAAAAAAAAGAGAAGAATGACCATTTCACCTAATTCCGAAGAACATCTCTGTTTGTAAATTTTTCCTACATAATCGAACATATAACACATGCAAGTATCCAACTTCTCCACCCTGTCATTATTATCTTGAGCTTCGCTAATTTTCATCTCGTATTCTTCATCCTTAAATATGTTTTTCGCTTAGAACGAATCGGTTGAAAAGACAGAATAATAAATTTTGGACCAATTTAGACCGGTTTTAAATGTCTAAAAAATTGCAAGGAAATCGTTAAAATAACCTGTGACGTAAAACTAACAGTTAAGTTTAGGCAAAAGCCTAAAACTTAATTGATGGACAGATTTAGCGAAATATTTTGGATAATATAAAAAATATATCCAGGCAGCCTACAGAAAGATCATCATGATATGCAGATGTACATATTATAGTTAATGGGTAAAAATCCGTGACAGGTCATTTCACGCCCTTCAAATTTATATTTCAGCGCAAATGTAAAGTAAAATTGCAGAAATTAAATTCACTGAACTAACCAACACAAATACATTCAGACCACCGTCGCAGCTATCATCTTTCCTATTTGAATTTTCCACCTTCGCCAACACGGCCTAAAAAAAAGTTTTTTTTTTTTTTTTTTTTTTTTTCAAGAGTTATAATTCAACTGGTTCACTGAATGAAATACAAAACAAATGAAATCCCAAAACAACCAAAACACTCACATCGAGTTGGGCAAGACCATCAATAATAATAGAAAAAATGTCAGCTCGGCATTGCGGAATATTTTCGCACAACAGTATGAGATTTTTCACATAACTAACATATCGAATTGATGATACTGAATGATGCGGAAAGCGCTGGCGGATAATTTTGATTAGACTTTTTGTAGCTCTAAAAAATGTACATATTTTGGCCGTATATAACTCACGAGAATTATCTTATCCATACATTGTTAATATAGATATAACTAGCCTGCGATATTTAAAAGCCATAGTATCACACAGCATCTCCACTTAGGACAGACACTCCTTTCAAATGATATAAGGAAAACATAAACACAAAAAGTGAAAGCAGGCGAGTGGGAAATATGAATGTGAAGGTGAACAATATTTTTCAATACAAACAACAACTACACATTCAAAAATAGAAAAAATTTGGTAGAAATATAGCAAACACGATGATACGTCACTAATCAACCGAAATACTCAATACTATTCAATAACT